>JARKIC010002996.1:0-38339 GCA_029378375.1 Mycena olivaceomarginata
AACGGAAGTGGAAAGATCAAGTGAAGGCGAAGGAATGTGGGGTGTTACAATGCGAAGTAGTCAGCTGGGTATATGAACGAGCGTGGGACGCCTAAAGTGCGGTGCTGAAGAGGTTTGTAAGTAAAAGGTGACCAAACGGAATAGGGGATTCAAAAATATAGACGTGTCCGTTACATACACCCTCCAGATCGCTGCATGGGCGATCTCAACATCAGCTACCCATCTGCACATCCTCCGAGTGGGTGTTTGAGGCCCGGTTCCCCTGGGGGTCCAGGTAGTCGATGAAATCGGCGTGGGACATGGTGCCGATGTCGGTGGTAGTACCAGACTCATTGCGGTATGAGAGGTGTGAGGGGTCGATCGTGGTGTTGGGGAGAACGTCAAGTGACGAAGAGGCAGAGGGTCCCGGCGCCTCGCCCAGGACCTGCGCGGGGGTGATACGGTGATAAGCCAGTAATTGGGCCAGGGTTAGATACACGTAATTTTGCGTGTTTCTGATCGTGCTCATTGCTGAAACTGTTGTTTCTATGCAACAGTACTGGTTCCTGGTAGCTGTTGGGCGAACCACTGAGAAACGGGTGGACGTTCTAAGGAATTAGAACGTCCATTGGCTAGTCTCGCCCTGAAAACTGTAAGGGAAACGTGCAGCCAGATAATAAGTCAAGGGACTTCTTTTGACTTGTTTCCAACATTCACTTAAACAACGGAAACGGGTCAAAGGAACGGGAGTTGGCAATGTGTTGTGTTGTGTTGAGACACTAGGGGAGACGTGTTCGGTCACGAGTGTTTCGGTTGCCAGAGTTGCCGGTTTCCATCAAATGCGGATACACCGAAACAGGTGGTCGGCTATTCTGTGGATCCGGATCACAACTCTAAAGGCGTTCTAAGGTTCGTTCTCAAGAACCCTTTCTGGGAAACCCTAGAGAAACGGGTATCTACCGAAGCCTACAAAGGAGTATTATCAAGTTCCGTGCTTGGAACCAAGGGGAGACTTGAGTTGAAGCAGAAACAGGTCGAACGAGATGCAGTGCCGATCTATCGGTGATCGACACATCCTCTGAATAATACAGGGGTGCTGCTGACGGGTTCCTGCCTCGTAATTGGCAAGGGAACATGGCATGTTCGCAGTGGGGAACCAATGGGAGGCGACGCTCGGAAGAACAACCGACGGAAACGCGGTTAAAGAGGCGGATAAACGGACTTTTGACTCATTGGGATTGTGTTTTGGGCTTTGTAACAGTGTCTTGGCGGTTGTATAAGTATCCGAGGGTGTTTCTACGATGGACACAGTATCTTCCCCCGAACTAGTAGGCTATACACTTGCGCATTGGGTTGATCTGGGATCCTCGGCGAACGCACTCTTATAGAGTAGCACTATTAGTCGAAATCTTAATTGTTTCTGAATCATATATTATTCTGGAAACGCACTTGGGCTTTGCCTGGAAACTGTCTGAACTCTGAGAATCTGTTGGAACTGGGACTCTGTTGAAAGAAATGTTATTGTTGTTGTTTGCGGAGCGGGTTTCAGAAAGTACCGTCAAGGGAAAACTTTGGAAACGTGACTGCTGGCGTTGCTCAGAAAGTACCTCTTTAGGGAAAGCTCTGTGAACGTTCTTGGCCTATAAACTAGGGGCCTTACTTGAGTCTATGGGACTACTTTAAACTTGTTTCTCTGTCCTTTGGACACACACACACACACTGCGAAGCTATAAATCTACCTTGTTTGGAAACAACGTTTCCACTGTGTCTAGAAACACGTTCTACGCAGTTTGCTCTTCAATCTCTTTGAGATACGAAACCTCTCCCTACAACCTTTACAAGGCCCTGTACTAGGGGCTGTAACTCGTCGGGATCTTTGGAAACGTGCATATAGTGCCGTTTGATTTGTTTGTTGGTTGTTAGAACAGTCTCTGGACTGTTTCTGTGCCGCTCTCGAGTCAAGTGGGGTTATTTGTGTGTTTCTTATATAGGTTCTGAGCACATCAATCAACGGATGCGCGAGCCCGCCTCGCCATTCGTGGTATCAGCACGAGGAGGGACTGGCACTACTGGTTCCCCAGCAGGCGTGAGGGTCAATCTACCGATATATTTAGCGACTGTGTCTGCCCCACACGCGTCTCCTCGACGCTCCGTGTTAGCAGCCGCTCGCCGGCCATTCGCACCAATGTCGTGCCCCATCTTGCTGGTCCGAGCAGAGATAACGGCGCGCATGTCGGATTTGTTCCGGCGCGGAGGGTACGGGTTGGAGTCACGGGCCAGGCGGTTGAACTTGCGCTTACGGCGAGCTTCATCTTGGCACATGATGTTGCGCTCGAGCTGTCGGTCAATGAACTCTTTGCGGTCCCTGGTCACCAGGACCATGTTGGCTAGGACGCGGTATTCCCCGATGTGTTGGGGATAAAGGGACCAGTCGCCCCAAGTCGGGATCTCGCACCTGCCCTTGTGATTGGTGTTGGGGTAGTGGTACTGGTGTAGCGCCTCGTCGTAATACGCCCAGAGGTCGCCTGAGTGGTCGTACGCGTTGAGATGTTGCGCGAACTCAGTGAACCCAAGTGGATCAGGTGTCACCCGTGGGTTTTGGTTTAGTGTACCACAAATCCTCGTTGTAGGAAACGAAGATAGCGACCTGCTTTGCAGCGACAGTCGAGTAGGTCGGCTCCGAGCCCTGGCCAACAATCACGAACGCCTCGGCGCTGACGCGTTAATAGCGCTGTGCCTCGCGTTCCAGGTGTTGTATCTGGCATCCCAGTCCCAGGGATCAGGTACGGGGCCAGTAAAGAACTCGCGGCCGGTAGCTGGAGCGGTGTATTCGGCAAGGGAGTCCATGGTCGTCGAAGGTAGGTAAGGTGTGCGGCCGGTTACCCTCGCACTTATATCGCCCATGAACCCTTGGTAATCCAAGCAAATACCTCCCACGAATACCTGAGGATTGTCGGTAGGCGGCCTTCCTGCTCCATAAGGTAAGTCCTTAATATCTGGTACGCCCACAGCGTCAAGATAATCACTAAAGCATGGCAGTCGGGCCGCCTGTACATAGGGCATCCATGTATGGTCCCCCGTCGCCCATAGGACCTCAAAAATTGCGGAGGTGCGTCTCCCGTGGTGCCCGGTAATTTTCTCGACGGCCCATTCGTCATCCTCGTAGTCTGTTGTAATTCCTAGTTGGCTGTCGAGCCGTCCAGGGAATCGTCGATCGTCGTTTGGGACGTGGATCCGCAGAAGAGACGCGTGGAACACATCATGGAGGCCGCGCTGCCTCAGGGGTGATGGGAGCTCGAGTTGAAACGAGCTATTCCCGAAGCTACGGGAAATACGGTAAGGCCCGATATACTTGGGGATTAGCTTACGGGCAAGTCCCTTTTCAAACTTAATGTTCTTTATTGAAAGGTAGACCAGGTCACCTTCGTCAAACGGTGCTGGCTGGCGTTTCCTGTTCGCCGATCGTGTTTGTTTGACACGCGCCGCAATCATGCTGTCGTGAGCAGAGATGATGGCGAGTCGGCATTGCAGCGCGAAATTTGCAACGCCCGGGTAATCTCTTGACCTGTCTGGGTTCCAGATCAACGATCGGGGCATGCGGCCCGTATTCAGAAAGAAAGGGGAGTACCCCGTGGTTTCAGAACGGGCCGAGTTCATTGCAAACTCGACAGCGGGCAGCTTGGCAACCCAATCCTTTTGATTGGGGTATATGCACTGACACAGCATCTGGGTAACAGTGTGATTTGCCCGTTCCGTTCCGCCGTCAGATTCGGGGTGGTATGCACTCGACATATTGAGCTTTGTACCTACCAACTCATGCAGCCGCTTCCAAAACCTGCTGGTGAACAGCACGTCGCGATCGCTAACAATGGACTTCGGAAGTCCATGTAGCTTGTATATAGACTCGAACATGAGCTCCGCGATCTGGCGAGCCGTATAATTGATGCGACTAGGAATAAGATGCACCATTCCAGTCAGTAAGTCGATCACAACGGTGATAGAATTAAAAACCCCATCCCGGTTCTTGGACTCGGGCAACGGACCAACGAAGTTGATCCCGATCACTTCCCAAGGTTGTGAAGGCGGATTGAGCGAGTGCAGAAGGCCATAAGGCTTCTGGGTACTCAACTTGCTACTTTTACACGTTGTGCAAGTCTCGCAAAAACTGCGGGTCTCCTCGACGATTTCTTTCCACCATACGTGATCCCATAGATAGTCCAGAGTTTTGCGGATACCGAGGTGGGCCAGGATAGAGTGAGCCTCTGAGATGATGATCTCGCGAAGGTTTCGTCCTTGGTGAACGAGAGCGGGGATGCAAAGCAAGCGAACGTCTTCTTGCTTCATGTAGATCGCTCCGTCTTCCACTTCAAAGTTGCGGAAAGACTTTGGAGACTCGAGTATGTTCTTGAAGAAAGGGTCGTCTCCGTATCGGTGGGAGACGATAGAGCATAAGTCCAGACCTCTCCAACCAATGTTGACTACCTGAAGCAGGGAGTTATCCATTGCTTCAAGTTCGAGGTCGGTGGAAGAGGATCTGTCGGCTATGTTTGACGTGTGATCGCCGCTGTCAATGGACTCGGATCCATCAACTCCGTGATCCGCGCCTGCTGTCACTCCGTCTCCAGTAACAATCGTCGTCTCAGCTGGCTTTGCGCTGGCTGCAGCTGGCTGTGTGCCGGCTGTTGCATCGTTGGGCTCTGTGCCCACGCTGGGCTCCACGTCCCCGCCAACGCTCTTCCTGGTTCTTTCCAATTTGGAGTTCACTTTGGGGGTTTTAGTAAGTGAGTTTTTCTTCGGTATTTGTTGTGTACCCCCGCCCTCCTGTGCCTTGGGACGGGGTCTCAAGGCATACCGAGGCTGCTCACGAATGTTTACGTTCGTGAGCAGAGAGCTATCGCCCTCCCGAATGTCTACATTCGTGGACGGCGCAGCCGGAACACGAGAGTCACGGGTCATCGACCTAGTGACCCTGTCGTTCGCAAGAGCTGCGGCTTCGCATCCCGCGAAGACGGGCATCGAAATGGCGCCGAGGTCGAGCACGTCCATGTCTATTAAATCATGGTAGGTGTACTCTGATCGCGCGCGCACCGTCCCCGGCGCTTCGTTGGAATATATCCGAGAAAGCGCGTCCGCAAGGACATTGTCAGTCCCGGGGACATATTTAATGTCGAAATCGAAGCTGGATATTTTTTCTATCCAACGGGCCTGTCTGCCCGACAGATTCTTCTGGTTGATGAGATGGATCAATCCTTTATGGTCCGTAATCCAGGTGAACTTGCAGCCCTGCAAAATATCTCGGTGACGGAGCATCGCCTCCACACCCGCGAGCATCTCGATCTCAGTCATCGCCCTGGGACACAACTCCGGCGATGCCTGTGCTGCAGCCGTCTGTAACGAGCCAAACCCGAGGTGCGCCCTTCTTGTAATTTAAAGGCTTCCTGTAATGATCCCGTCCCTCGTCTGCAATTCGTTTGCAGTCCTCAAAGGCCCGCTGGTGCATGAAACTCCAACGAAAAGGGACGGTGTCGCCGGTCAGTCCATGGAGTATCCCCATGTGAATTCTGACAACGGCCAGGTCGTCGGCCAGATAACCAATCGACCCCAGGAACCCGCGCAGCAACTCGTGGTTCGTCGGCGTCTTCCAATTCACGACAGAATCGACCTTGTCAGGGTCCATTTTGATACCATTATCATCTACGACTCGACCGAGCACCTTCAGCTCCGGCTGAAGAAGTTGCATCTTGTTCGCACTAAGGTAAAGTGTCTCGCGCTTTAAGACGTCAATAATCCTCTTGACGTGCGCGATGTGCTCCTCCAGAGTATTGGAATAAATGATTATTTCGTCCAGGTACACGTCGATAAACACCCCAATAAAATCGGAGAATAGGTAGTTCATTAAAGACTGGTAAGTTGCGGGGGCATTGCAATCGCCCTGCTGCAGTACGAGACTGACCATATTTCCATCAGGAGTGCTTACGGCGGTGCGCTCAAGATGCTCAGGTGTGATCCTAATCTGTTCATAGGCATCTTGGCCGTCGATTAACGAGCGGAACTTGCAACGCGATGCACGCCTCAAGATACCTTCCATGTCTGGAAGTGGCGAGGTCATCTTCCGCGTGTTTGCGTTACGGGCGCGTAAGTCCACAACAACCCTCAGCCGCAGCAGACTTGATTTAGCTTTTGGGATCAGCAGCATCGGTGCTGTGTTTTCCGAGTTGGTGATTTTCCAACGACCTGTGTTCAGGTAAGTTCTGCGTTTCTCATCCCATTGCTCTCGCAAGGCCTCGGGACAACGCGAGGGCCTCCAAGGTAGGATCTTATTTTCATCAATGAGCGGTATTTCATGATTTATTGCACGCAGGGGTGGCAGAGGCGTCTCGGCCGCCACCTTACAGATGGGTCCTGCATAATCTAGTAACTCCGCTCGAGCCGCCTGCAGTGAGTCGCTCTCGACTTTCATCGCGCTGGTGAAAACCTTTGCCGTAGCAACTCCTTCTAGAGGTAAGGCGTCAGCGCTGCCTATACAGACTCGGGCAGGGTTTAGACCGATAGTCACCTTATGCTGGTACAGCCAGGCAGTCCCCAGGATCATGTCATATCCACTCAAGTTTGCGACGAAGAAGGAGCGCCTGTTGCGAACTTCTTGGTATCGAAAATCCACGCCAACGGAGTGGTTGATCCTCGACCGCGATCCTTGTACGCGAGTTGGAGGACTATTGGATCCTCCAATTCGGAACGGCGAAGATGTAGCTGGTCAGCAACGGTGGTCGAGATCAAGTCCCCAAGAGACCCAGAGTCAATGAGGGCGCGGACGAGCTGGTTATTAACATGCGCAACAACCACCAACGGCTTTGCAACCACGCGGTTGGGAGTCTTTGGCATTGAAGCGGTACGTCTCAATCCATTGTACCCATCTGCGGGAATTTGAGCTTTTCCGCAGATCAACTCGACCTCGTCTTCTGGGACAAGATCATCGTTGAACAGTCTCCCAAGGTACGACGGCTCCATTGAGCCAGCGAAACCTTCCAACAGGTCGTGTTCCGAGGACTGGACTCTACCCGGTCGCGTCAGAACCCAACCTATCAGGTCGAACGCCGGATTTATCAAGTCGGCTTCGGACAAGAAATCCACGAAGTCAATTTCTCCCCAAGGGAGGCGCAGTAGGAAGAGGTCAGGCTCTTCCAACTCGTCTGGTTCTTGCAGGATACGGGAAATCGAGACTGAAGAAAGCACAGGATATTCCTCACGATTCTCAGCGAGGTAACGTTTCACCTCATCCGGGAGTAGCTCCTTTATTGTTGCTCTATGAGTTCTCAAAAACTCGAAGCCTCCTATGCCGCACTCAACGGCACGGATATTCGCATACCAACTGGCGAGGCTAAACGCGGGTTCCCGCAAATATTCCACGGGAAGCATCGATGCCTCGCAGAAATACTTGTCTCTGATAAGATATCGGTCATCAGAGACGCGAGTGACATCGAAACGTGGTCGCTGAAGACGTCCATCGTCCTCAGCCCTCTCGTCTCCCGGGTATGGCTGCGAAACTTCGAGAATCAGCCGTACGGCTTCTTCTAGTAGGTCTCTTAGCCGGCGAGGGACTTTCCTCTGCCGGTCCTCAATTATTCCCAACCCAATGTTCTGCCTGTCAGACTCGACATCGGCACCGTCTGAATCTGAGCCTTCTTCGAGGGGGGGAACATCCGAGTCGGTGAGTAAACCGAATTCGAGGCGCTCCGCGTCACTCTCACTGAGCGACACCTTACAGCCCTCAAGTTCGACGCGGAACCAACCCACCAGATCGAATTTCTGGTCCAACAATCGTGCGCGAGGCAATAGAAACTGGAGTTCCTCCTCAAAGTCCATGATGGTGAGATTTCCCTCGGTCGCATTTTGGATATGGAACCGGGAGAACGTCGCATTGTAATCAGTGCCGTCCCAATACGCGTGCTCGAGCATGGTACGGGCACCGATCATTAGTGCATCACCAAGCTCAGCACTGTAGCGTTCTTCTAGCGGGACGAAGAGGGGATCACGACCAATGGCCCTTTGCCGTTCTCTCGCATACCACAAACCAAGCTCGAAGCATGGGTCCTGAAGGTGAGCATCGTCTATCAAGCGGTCGTCGTCAGACACCGAGTCCATCACCACATATTGTGTTTCTGTCGTGCGATACACACAGAATCGACGCTTGGTCGAATTAAATTCAACGTCCTCTGCATCTCCCGGATACGGTTGACCCATTTCCAGAGCGAGCTCGGCGTTGAAAGCGTACAAGTCGCCGATCGACCGCGGGGGAGGTGAGTATTCTATCTCCTGGTCAGAATCATCATCCGGTATGTTGACTCCGAACCCTAGACCAATGGATCCGACTGGCAGCGTGTCGAACACCTCTGTACTCTCATATAGCGCCGCATCGGTTTCGTTCGTGAACCGAACGGCATGGACGCCGAAGCCTGGCGGCCTGCCTTTTTGCTTGGAGGTACTGTAGTATTACGACCACTAGTTCAGATGACGGGTGACAGAGACCTGTGAACTGAACTAATCAAAGTCGGTGATGGTGACAATGAGTTTTCCTGGCCCAAATAGACCTAGAAAATTGCAAAATTTCGCTCCGGCATTCGCCGGATTACCTTTTATGGGAATTGTTGGCTGATTGCCGAGCTGTGAACTTTCAATCCAGTGAACTTTTGTGGTGACGGGTGACACCCCGTGAACTAGTGGTCGTAATACTACAGTAACATTGGCGGTCTTTGGGCAATTACGAGCCATATGGCTAACATCCCCGCAGGTGAAGCAACGACCCTCAGCCAGCATTTCATTTCGCTTCTGGGCTGACATGGGTCTCTCTTCTGACGCTTTACCCTGCTTAGGCTTCGAAGGGGCTTTTCCCTTCGCACTTCGGGGATTGGAGGACCCGGGCTGAAAACCAACAGAAGAGGTGCGTAAAATTGATCCTCCTCTGCCCGATCCTCTGCCGCGCCCTCCGCCTCCGCGTCTAATGAAATTTGGGCGATCTCGCTTACTTGCGGGATCGTTATTTCTCGGGGGTTGGTTGGACGAGCCCGCATTGGCGGTAGTGTTCCTGGACTTAATGTCCAGCTTCAACCAAATCTCGGCGCGTTCAGCAGCGAGGACGACCTCGTCCCACTGCGACACCTCTGCGTCGAGATCCTTCCGGTATAGCTCTTGTTGAATATCTGCGCGCAGGCTGCGCCAGAATCTAACAACTTTTTCTTGGTCGTCAGGCAATCCAACAACGCGCCAGAGTTGTTCAAACGCGGCGATATGTTCCAGAACGGGTTTCGCGTTCTGGTAACAGCGGTTCAACTGGTCCCGCATTTTATTCCGGAAGTCGGCAGGGAAACAGAAGTCGAACAAGTCGAGGAAGAAATCCTCGGGCGTGTAAGTCGCCGGCTTTCTGATTACCACTTGCTCATAAAAATCCAATGCTTTCCCCGTCAGATAGTACGACAGGAAGAAGAGCTGATCAGATGCAGGAACCCAGCCAACCCGCACAAACGAGGTAGATTCGCAACACCAGCGGTAGAATAACGTGGCGTCAGCGGATCCATCGTACTTGGTAGGTGGGATAGGCTTCAACAGCATCTTATGAGGAGTCTTCCTTTTATTCCTCGCAGACTTCTTACGGCGTTTAACAGCCTCATCGTTGCTGTTCAGTTCAGACTCCTGGTCTGAACTCGAAGAGCCGCTAGATGAATCCGAAGGGAAGAGCCACCACCTCGGGCTGTATCACGGATCGCCCGCTCGAGGAATTCCCCAGGCCTAGTTCTGGCCGGGGTCATTGATTTGGCGGGTCCTCCAGTATTCGCTGAAGAAGTGAGGCGATGTGAAGTCGCATCCAGAATATTTTGTTGTACTATACGCTTCGCCTGACTGGGAAGCGGACGTTTGGTACGTGTTTGTGGTTCCGGTTGTCTCAACTCGCTGAGCCTTCGTTCAAGCTCAGCAATCTCTTGCTCTTTCGTCTGGCCAGACTGGAATCCACCTTTCTGATTAGGTGGGCGCGTTGAGAGATCGTCTAACGGAACATTAACCCCCTCCTCACAAATAGATGGGTGTGGAGTCTCCTCGTACGGAGATGGGGTTCCACTCAAATCCAAGAGAGGTACGTCGTCGAATAGCCCTCGTCTGGGTGTTACGCTCTCTTGTTTGAGTACACGGTTGATTTCTTCGAAATTAGCCAGCGCTTCCTTTTGCGCCAAGAAATCGTCTTCCGTGAAGTCGATGAGGGAAGGGACCGCGCCGAAGTCGCGCGGGTCGAGTCCCTTGCCCTTTTCTTTGGAGGGGCCTTCGCCGCTTGGGACTGCGGGGCTCACGGGCGGTCCTCGGAAGGTGGGTTTAATTGCCACACTTTTATCAGGCGGGGCACTACTCATTTTACGCTGCGCGGCAGCGATAGCCCTGTCGGCATAGAAACGGTGGCGCTCGGCCATCCTCATGAGCTGCTCACTGCTCATGTCAGCCTCTGCTTGGTTGATGGTTGACTCAGGGTGGGGGTGCCACGAATGGTACCAAACATAGACTTATTATTGTCTACAGGCGATACCGGCCGCGGACTGTGAGTATGCGCCTTCCTATGTGTAACGGGGGTCCAGCCGTCATCAACCTCCTCGTCAGGAGCAATGAGGCCGAAGTCAACGTCCCCCGAGAGGGGCGGGACGTTGGATGTTGTGTCGGGCTCGCTGAAAGCGAGCCCCGGGCTGGCAGAGCCAGACCCGTCTCCCAATCCGCCAGGCGTAGAGGGAGGTCTCCTCGACACCGCCGAGCTGAAGCTCAGCTCGGGGGTGACCGGGCAAGATGGTTTGTTGAGGGAGTTAGTAGGGGGTGCTCCATCCTGGGAGCGAGCGGGGGACACGGAACGGGTAGGCATACCTCGAATAGGTGGCGGCGCTGGAGCTATTCCCGCGCGCACCGCTTGACGAGTCGCTGGACGTCCTGTATCCATAGTGTAGAAGGTTTGTCGGTTTTGGTGGCGTCGAAGCAAAGTGGCGGTTATGGTTGATCAGACCGATTAAGTCCAACGAAGCTGAGACGCGAAGCGAGCAGTTAAAAATATGTGACGGAGAGCTGGATGCTGGTCCGGCACACGGATACTGAAGTGGTCAAACCGAAGTAACTGGCGTAAAGTTTATCGATTAACCGACCTCCCAGATCTACACTACGGGTTTAAGTACAAATCGTGCGTTTACTGTTGTTTGAATGATTGTAAAGATCGTGAAGATGTTCGGATGGAACAGAAGTGGAAAGATCAAGCGAAGGCGAAGGAATGTGGGGCGTTACAATGCGAAGTAGTCAGCTGGGTATATGAACGAGCGTGGGACGCCTAAAGCGCGGTGCTGAAGAGGTTTGTAAGTAAAAGGTGACCAAACGGAATAGGGGGTTCAAAAATATAGATGTGTCCGTTACATCTAACCACCCCTTTCTTCGCCAGCACGGCGTCTCCTGCTCCTGCGAACGCACACCCTTCATCTCGCGTTCCCCGTCACTCAGGTGCGACAGCATCTGCTCGCCGTTTGCTGCAGATGCGTGCCTCAGTCTGAGCGTTGGGAGGAGACGGGGTGGATATGGTCCCATACAGCAATAGTCAGTCCTTCATCCATCCTTGGTCTTCTTCCCCGTGGCCTTCTTCCCCGTTGTGTTGCTTGCTCCCGGGACCGTTCTCCTGGTGTCATATTGTTGAGTCGGGCTGTCACAGATCTATTTCTACCTTTGTTTCCTTTCATTCACACCATTGTCTGCACATGTGTGCATGCTATTCTCCTATCTGAAACTTAAAACTACTCCCTCCCATTTTCCATTTTTTTCTTTGTGTACATTCCAGGGTCCTTTGTGGAATGGTATGATAGTTGTGTAGAAGAGGAGCGAGTGCGAGGAGACCCTTTTCTACAGAGTTTCATCTGTATGTGTTCGTTCTGCTTCCATGTCGTTGGCTGACATCGCAATGCGCTCAATTTCAATTCCTCCGGGTACCTGCACCCCTGATTTGTCTCTCCATGGGTGTCAGATGTTTGAAGAACGATCTTTTATTCCGTTGAGCAATTCATTATCTTCCGTTGCAACTAATATGGTGTGTCTCGCGTTTTCCTCATAATTTGTATTTCTTCTCCTGCAAGGAATTTCGGTGGGACCGCAGCCCAACCCTCTGGGCATGATCCTCCTGTGTACCGCTGTACAGCTTGTTCATCCAGATGCCCGCCCTTCCCAGCCTTGACTGATGTGTTGCACCATTCTTGCATGCGAGGCCCTTTGCTTTCAAAAGATAAATTCAATGTGTCACCACTTTTGACTGCTCGTCTTGCACCAAATTCTCGCTATGCCACTGTAAGGGCAACCTTAAGCTTGGCGTGGGGCGTGGAAACTAGTGGGGGAATCCGAAGTATAAATAAAGGTACTAAATACAGGAGCGGGAATACTACGCACCTAGCAGGGGAATCCGAAGAGAAGAAAGGATGAGGATTCCCACGCTAGGAAAACCTTATGTACTATTATTCAGGTACTACCCAGTATGGAGGTATCTACAATGGTCCCGGGCCTGATCGCATAGCACGTGCCAGCGCGAGCAGGCGGATGTTCCAGACGGTTCTGAGGACGGAGCGGACAGATGGACGGACGAGGAAGTGTCTGGAGTGACGGACGGAAAAGTGTCCGGAGTGATGGGAAAGGCGTCCGGGGCGCTGGACACGGACAGAGCGGAAGCGGCTGGAGCAGGGGTTCCCCTGACATCACCCCCCCCCCTTGGAATACGGTGTCCCGACGTATGAAGCGGATGGTCCTGTTGTGCCTCCAGAAGGAGAGTGAGTTGAAGGCGGCCGAGGCAATCCGGTGAAACGGTGCACTTGATATACGATTAGAAATAGCTTAGATTCGTGCTTGCACAAAACAACCACAAAACCACCACTACAACAATCTATTCCTCCAAAGATGTAAGTGCTTCTCTTTGTGAGTTCGGGTCCGGGCTGTAGTATGTGACCAGCGGGTTTGGAACAAACACAATTCGACTGCTAGACTTCAACAAAGCCGTTCAACAACACGCTAGCACTACGCAGCTGCCAACAACAAAACCGCTAGCACCTGAGATGGTCTGGGGTTTATGGGTTGGATACAAGGTGACTGGATCGCTAGATCGAGGGCACCAGGGCAGAGTATGTAGGTTTGTGAAAATCCTCGAAATGGGGCACCCAAAGACTAATGAGGCTAACAACAAGGGACTTCAATCCTCAAGCGACAAGGCAGTCCTTAAGCCGCTGACCTATTCCTTAACCAAGAACAGGAACGTTTCCACTTTGTATCGGCAATAGACACTATAAGCGTCCAGCTAGCGACCCAACACACTACGACAGCGCTTCCATCAATATCGGGGTGAAGGCGAAGTAACTGACAAGTTACAGTCGGTCTAGAGGTGGGGGCACCTAGTCCGTCTTCTTCTTAGTGGGCTCAAGTCAACACCCAGTCACCTAGCAGGCGATCCAACACACTATGACAGCGCTTCCGTCAATATCGGGGTGAAGGCAAAGCTGCTAGCACAACTGCTAGCTGGTTCTCAAAGAGAACACCCTTGGTTTTATACGTGGAGACTCCTCGAGTCAACAACTAGAACCTCAACTTAAGATCTCGACGTTTCCAGAGTCAACAGTATTGATTCCAATAAAGCTACTACTTGTGAAGTGTGTTACAATCTCCACTAGCAACCTGAGACCACCTGCACCAACTTAGTACAAAGTCGGGGTGTAATAATCTGAGGTTCTAGCCCGCTCTGTGCTCCCTTTATACTACTGAGGTCCATGATACATGTGATAAACAGAATGAATAATATAAATGAGTGAAAATGATGTGATGAATACAACAGCCAATGAAACAACTGCCGTTTGGTTTTATGATGGGTCTATGCCAAGCAGAACAGCCACACTGATCTGCTAGCGTCCATTTATGGGTATTGTGAGTGATTCCTCAGCTTGCCATCAGCTGCCGGAACCTCTATCCTGACAAAGCAGAGTTGAATCTGCTGCCTGGAGTCATCTAGCACAGGTCAGAGCACTGGCTAGCAGTCCGTTTATCTGTTACTGCATTTGTGGTGACCCGCGCATCCGCACCAATAGCCTGCTAGCTATTCCTCTACTGTCTACTTGTCTCTGTCTGTGACTCGCGACCGCATCGCGACAGTCACGTGCTCGCATCTGTGTTTCAGGTCTCGGGTTGATCGCTAGCTGGGTACCGCATACTAACACCCTTGCTAGAAGGCTGCTAGCGCATAGTTTACTACCCTTCAGATTCCCGACTCGCAGCTCGCACCTCCTGCTATCGTTGATAAGCCAGTAATTGGGCCATGGTTAGATACATGTAATTTTGCGTGTTTCTGATCGTGCTCATTGCTGAAACTGTTGTTTCTATGCAACAGTACTGGTTCCTGGTAGCTGTTGGGCGAATCACAGAGAAACGGGTGGACGTTCTAAGGAATTAGAATGTCCATTGGCTAGTCTTGCCCTGAAAACTGTAAGGGAAACGTGCAGCCGAATAATAAGTCAAGGAACTTCTTTTGACTTGTTTCCAACATCCACTTAAGCAACGGAAACGCGTCAAGGGAACGGGAGTTGGCAATGTGTTGTGTTGTGTTGAAACGCTAGGGGAGACGCGCTTGGTCACAAGTGTTTCGGTTGCCAGAGTTGCCGGTTTCCATCAAATGCGGATACACTGAAACAGGTGGTCGGCTATTCTGAGGATCCGGATCACAACTCTAAAGGTGTTCTAAGGTTCTTTCTCAAGAACCCTTTCTGGGAAACCCTAGAGAAACGGGTATCTACCGAGACCTACAAAGGAGTATTATCAAGTTCCGTGCTTGGAACCAAGGGGAGACTTGAGTTGAAGCAGAAACAGGTCGAACGAGATGCAGTGCCGATCTATCAGTGATCGACACACCCTCTGAATAATACAGGGGTGCTGCTGACGGGTTCCTGCCTCGTAATTGGCAAGGGAATATGGCGTGCTCGCAGTTGGGAACCAATGGGAGGCGACACTCGGAAGAACAACCGACGGAAACGTGGTTAAAGAGGCGGATAAATGGACTTTTGACTCATTGGGATTGTGTTTTGGGCTTTGTAACAGTGTCTTGGCGGTTGTATAAGTATCCGAGGGTGTTTCTACGATGGAGACAGCATCTTCCCCCGAACTAGTAGGCTATACGCTTGCGCATTGGGTTGATCTAGGATCCTCGGCGAACGCACTCTTATAGAGTAGCACTATTAGTCGAAATCTTAATTGTTTCTGAATCATATATTATTCTGGAAACGCACTTGGGCTTTGCCTGGAAATTGTCTGAACTCTGAGAATCTGTTGGAACTGGGACTCTGTTGAAAGAAACATTATTCTTGTTGTTTGCGGAGCGGGTTTCAGAAAGTACCGTCAAGGGAAAACTTTGGAAATGTGACTGCTGGCATTGCTCAGAAAGTACCTCTTTAGGGAAAGCTCTGTGAACGTTCTTGGCCTATAAACTAGGGGCCTTACTTGAGTCTATGGGACTACTTTAAACTTGTTTCTCTGTCGCTTGGACACACACACACACACACTGCGAAGCTATAAATCTACCTTGTTTTGGAAACAACGTTTCCACTGTGTCTAGAAACACGTTCTACGCAGTTTGCTCTACCATCTCCTTGAGATACGAAACCTCTCCCTACAACCTTTACAAGGCCCTGTACTAGGGACTGTAACTCGTCGGGATCTTTGGAAACGTGCATATATTGCCGTTTGATTTGTTTGTTGGTTGTACAGTCTCTGGACTGTTTCTGTGCCGCTCTCGAGTCAAGTGGGGTTATTTGTGTGTTTCTTATATAGGTTCTGAGCACATCGATCATCGTACTCGCAGTTCCACTCTCCTGTGTCTCGCTTCCCTTGACTGTTTAGGCTTATGGTTATTTCCCCGTGGTTTATGCCTCCAGACTGTACTAGCGCATCACACTAGTCGTATCTGATGCTACAACCAGCAGCTTGGGCTCACTCCAGTTCTCCTTTATATCACCTAGCTAGAGTCCTGAGTGCTAGTAATAACACATCAGAAGTGCTAGCGCTTTCCCGTTGTATAAATACTGGTCCTAGGAAATCGCAAAATAGCACTAGATGCCGCGCGCTCTTGTCACGGTGTTTCACCAGCACGGAGCGTTTGGTTAGCGGCGGTAGTAGGCGTCGATGGTGTCCTTGGCAAAGACGTCAGAGTGTTTTACCCATCTATCGTGTTCCGGTCCATAACCCTTCCATCGCACCATGTACCAGAGGCTGCCATAGCAGACCAGTGCCTCGAGGTCGGCAAGTGACCAATCAACAAACACATGCATCCATGTCACTCCCCTCGCCACCTACAGACGGCACTGACACCGTCGTGCAGCCCGTAGACGAACCTCTCCCTGAATCCTGGCTTCGCGCCATGGCCTGGGTCACTCAAGCTGACCAAGAGCGGGTGCGCACCCACAACGCTGATGTCGCAAAATTGGTCCAAGAATGGAGAGACCGGGGATGGGCCGCAACGCAGGCCAACAATGTGAAGGAGGCATTGACCTGGACGCACACATTAATGGTGGCCAGAAATAATGTGTCTCCCTTCTTTTGATGCCCTCATCTTCATATTTTTTCCTACAGCCTTCGCCCACTATGTCCCCTCCCGTTTTGGCAAAATCCTCCGCGGGCGGTTTCGTCGCTACCACCGGCCCAAATATCTATATGAGCTCGACCACCCGCAGTTTCCTTGTCCCTCCATGCCCGAAGAACTCTGGGCCTTGGACACCATCGGCATCTATCTCTGTAGCTTCCAATTCTTCCACGAGTTGGAACACCCGCCTTTCTCGCACCCGGAATTCCCTGAAGACCCAGCCCTCGACTTCTGGCGTCATGGATCCGAGATCACGGGCTCCATGGACACCCGGGGCCTTAATGGATGGAATACCCGGGGCAGAGGAAGCGGTTGGGCGCTGGTGGCCACCCCACACCCCACCGGTGTCCTGACAGAGGACGACAAACCATCTCCAGTTGCCGGTTTTGTACCGTTGCCTTAATATTATATATCCAATCCATAACCTTTTTGCGTCCCCCACTTTTATTCTGATCATGCAAGAAAGATCCACGCAGCATATATTTCATGAGTACATACGAAGCAAGATAAAAAAACTTGCGGGGCAACCATAGCACCAACATAGTAAAGATGACCGTCCCTCACTCTGAATCCTCGGGATCACCTCCCTTTCGCACATACCGCCGCTTCTCAACAAATGCCTCCAATTTGCGGTGATTGCACGTTTCCATGATGCGCACTGGCGACAATCGTTTCGCAGAGATGTGGTCGACAGCATTGTATCTGAAAAACGTTCAAATCACCGCTCCATACTCTCAGCACGACCAGACTCACCGATCTTCAAAAAGGAGGGGTACGCCTTCGATCCCCCACAAGGTCTCCCCCTCTCGCCATTCGCTCCCGGTGCGGCGCGGTTGGACCCGTAATGGGGGTGTGGAAGACTGCCGGTGTCTGGAACTTGATGCGACAGGGTCCCTGACTGAGCCCCTCATTCCCGCAGATTTCGATGATGACGGGCACGGGGACCCTCGTATGTAGACAGCCTCAGGGATTGTGCTCCGGGGTGACAGTGGGAGGGATGCTTGGTGCGCAACACGGATGGCTGGTGGCGCAAAAGACCAGACCGGTGTGTGTGGCACAGGAGAAGGGCTCGGTGACGGCGGTGGTGGAGAAGCGGGTGGCGAGGAGTCAGAGTAATGGTCTTTCTCGTGATGATGATAATGTTCGTACATTTGGTTCCAGATGGCCACAGCCTCTTTGTAAGTTGCCGATTTCTTCCACTTGCCGTCCGAATATCGGGTTACCTGCTGCCTTGTGATGTATCTGCTCGACTTAGATCAGTAAGTCCACATCTGTAAAACCAAAAATGTACACACTCATCGGTGTAGATGCCACGGACAAATCCAACACCGACAGTATAAAACACGCGTCCAGCGGTGGTGGAGTGCTCTTGCATGTCCTCGTGGCCGGCGCTTGGGCGATATGGCAGCTTGCAAGGACAATAGTCATTCGACATGTGGTGGATCTGCTAGACTTCGGTGACGAGTACTGTAACAAATTGTGACACCTTTCCGAGTATGTCAGAAAATCACTGTGCGTCGACCAATTTGATGCCGACCCACCCATGCTAAGCTACCTTTGCTTACTGTGTTCAGGTTGTGATCTTGTGCTTTATCAGCCCCCGATCTGTCCGACACCCTCAGATACTTACCTTCCGGTGCAGCAGGAGTGGGCAGACTTCCAACGGCCCAACCTGCAAGACCTCGCGCTGCACAAGGGTGTAAGGTCAGCTGAATTTGGGTCCAGGACTGTCAACCCGCTCACTGCATCCCAGCTACAAATCCGCCCTGTATTCGTCCACATTGGATTTTTCAAGGCTCACCTGGATAATCCCAAAGTTTCATGTGTTGCACCAGCGTAGTTGCAAACTCCTTCAGAACTACCCAGATGTCACGGATGCGGACAGCGACAGATACTTTATTAGCTCATCTTAAGTTCTAGGCGGTCCAGACCACCAGAGGACTTAAGTGATAGAGAACTCAAGTGATTGCAACAAGAATTATATCAAACACAAAAACAAAATCCACTAGAGAGATTCTAACCACCAACCTTCGGATTTCCGAAAGAATAAGATATGAAGAGTTAACCACTACACCAGGATAGCCATACCTGAAGTGCTCAATCAGACTGCCATCAGATCCCTTCCATGCCCTCTTTCTACCATGGTAATGCCATGGTAAGTACTGCATATGTATTGACTCACTTGTCATTTCCAGTCATCTTTCATATGTTTTTTATATAGATTAATTTTTTGAAACAGATCAATCTCTTAATCATCTATGGATAGTAGTTTGGCCACAGGACCTGAAGAGGCCAAATAAAGAAAGTGGAGAAGATTTAGGCCATAATAAGGCTAATATTGTATCCATGTGTTTGTGGTACTATCTCCTTCCTGGTGTAGTGGTTAACACCTTCCCCTTCTAGATTGAGAAGTGGTGAAAAGTTAGCAGGTCTGGTGTTCGAATCCCCTGGGTGAATTTGTTTTTGGTGTTTGGACAGGACTTAAGTGTTTAGACAGGACTTAAGTGCTTGGGACTTAAGTGTTGCTGGACTTCAGTGGTACAGGACTTAAGTTCCAGGCAGTGTGGTCCTCACATTTACAGGCCAACTGCATGCAGGGCAGAACTTAAGTTCAGTGGGACTTGAGTTCTGCTGTGGTCTAGACCAGCATTAACTTAAGTTGAGCTCCTTCAATTTCATGTTGTGGCGGAGGAAAATGCCCGGCCTGTAGGTTCCTGTTTTGGGTCGGTGATCCGGGTAGCGGTCGAACGAACGATGGGGGATTAATGTCGACTTGGGTCCCGAGCCGTAGAGTAAGAAAACACCGAAAAGTTAGAGTAAAGAAGTGCCGAAATGCCGTGTGAATAGGGTGAGGTCGTGCGATGCGAATTCTGGGGTGCTGGTGGCTAAACTGCCCACTGGCGACTTTCCTAGAGGAAGGGGCGAAGGGATACCGAATCCCTTCTAGGCGAGAGCCCTGCACTGGTCGCGTGGATGGTGGTAAGAGCGTAAATTCGATGATGTGGCAATGTTTACATGTCAAACAAATAATGTAATGTAAAATAGGGGCATGGTAATCTAAAATCGAAACCAATGTGCAGATGGATTTCCACACGTCGGCCATACGACCCCTCCACAGTGCGGGGGATTTTGATGTCGACCCCGACATCCAGGAACTATGAGGAGTATGGCCGTAAGTACGAACTAAAAGAGCCATAAAGACTATATGCGTAAGATATGTCAGGTGTATACGAGGAAGAATAGATTAAATGGGCGGTATGGAAGTTTTATACCGTTCACGGACACGTTTCTGAAGCGCAGTAATATCTGCGTCCACGGTTAAACGATCGATCGCGTCGATGAGCTCGGCCAGCGCACGACGCCACGATAGGGATAGGATAAGGCAGTCGAAGATCTGGAGGATGAATGCATTATCGAGACGTGGGGTAGAATTCGAAGGTGTTTCAGGATGTGGATGCGAATTGCGAATGGGAACAGGAAGATAAAATGGTGGTGAAGGAAGGCGCTCGAACGGTGGAAAGTGCGGGGGATTCGATTCGAAGGTGGGCTCCGGGCTCGGAATATGACGCAGATGTACGATGGCGGCGGGCGGTGCGTGCGAGCGATTGAAACCTGCGATGGGGACTGCATCTGGAACGCTACGAGGCTCGGGTGGACATGGAGCACACGAGGGATTTAAATCCGCGATGGGAACGGCGTGTGGGACGCGATGAGGTATGCATTTGGGTGGATCGTGGGGAGCGTGAGGAACGTGCGGGGGATTTAAATCCGAGCTGCAGGGCAACTTCGAAATGCTGCGAGGCGCGACACGAACGGTGCGAGGAGAAAGCCGCCGTGGAGACAGCAGATGCGCTGCAACTCCGCCGGGGTGCCGTGTCATGGGAAGCGGCGAACCATCGAACGAAACGAGACGAAAGGTGGCGTCGAACGTTGCCAAATGCTTGGACAAGAGCTCGTAAGTCCGTGGGCAAAAACGGGGGTTGAGACGGTGCTTCCCCGTCCCACCGCACACGAAGCAGCGCCGCGAGCGCTTTTTGCGAGGGGCCGAAGTCGAAGGTGAGTTGGAATGTGACGTGTGAAGCGTGGGCGACAGCGGGGACGATGTGCGTGACCGCACGGAGCACGGTGCGATGCACGGATGTGGTTCGTGTGAAGCGCCGTGGAACCACGAGGAAGTGGCCGTGGGATTCAAAAGAAGGGACGTAGATGACGAAGTAGACGAGCCATACGCCTGCTCGAGGTGCGAAGTGACGTGGGGATGTGAAACGTCCGTGGGAGCGATGGGACGCGCGATGAGCGGGTTTGTGGACGTAACATGCGGCGTGGAATGCGAAGGATGGAGTGTAGACGACGATGACGACGTGCTCTGCGCCTGTACCGAAGGCGACGCGCCGTGGGGATGCGAATCGTCCGAAATGTGTGACGTGGCGCCGTTCTGCGTGCGAAACGACGTAGAAACCGTCATGGAGCGAAGGATGAATGGAAAATGAAGTGCTGGGACAACGGACCACGCGGAATACCCAAAAGATCCTTCTAAAAAGACCTCCCCCTGCGGTGGTCACCACTGTGGCGGAGGAGAATGCCCAGCCTGTAGGTTCCTGTTTTGGGTCGGTGATCCGGGTAGCGGTCGAACGAACGATGGGGGATTAATGTCGACTTGGGTCCCGAGCCGTAGAGTAAGAAAACACCGAAAAGTTAGAGTAAAGAAGTGCCGAAATGCCGTGTGAATAGGGTGAGGTCGTGCGATGCGAATTCTGGGGTGCTGGTGGCTAAACTGCCCACTGGCGACTTTCCTAGAGGAAGGGGCGAAGGGATACCGAATCCCTTCTAGGCGAGAGCCCTGCACTGGTCGCGTGGATGGTGGTAAGAGCGTAAATTCGATGATGTGGCAATGTTTACATGTCAAACAAATAATGTAATGTAAAATAGGGGCATGGTAATCTAAAATCGAAACCAATGTGCAGATGGATTTCCACACGTCGGCCATACGACCCCTCCACAATGTCGTTAATCTACTTGTTGGCTGCGGCTCAGGTTCTGCCTGGTGTTTCTGATTATTACTTTTCATAAAGAACATTTGCAGAGAACATTGAATATTTGCAGGAGGGTTCATATGCCTTGTAAAATTTGAGTAAGACTAAAGCGACTAAATTACCGTGGCACTCCGCGACTGGCCCTCCGACTCGCGCTGGCGTGCCTCCCGCCTGGCATTACGTTCAGCCTCATGCTTCTTCTCCTCCTCGGCAAGTTTCGCTGCTCATGCGGCGTCGTCCCTGGGCCTCTCTGTGGCAATACGATTGAGGTATGCTTGTTGCCCGTACTTGGCGATGAAAGCTCTGTCACAGCAGCAGACGAATGTCAGAGATCCATTGATGAGGCGTACACTACTGTAGACGTACTTTTGACGATGCAAGTGCTGCTTGAAAGCCAGTAGCTTGCTCTGTCTGTAAATGATTTGAGAACATTAAAATGATGGGTGGTATCATCCCCCACAAGGATCCCCGGGTGCGCAAACTCATATCATACGACATTGTGTGTCAATGGTGGATATCGCGTCTCGAGAGGCCTGCCAAGCTCCCAAAGCTTGTGCGGCTGACACTCATCGAAATGTTCCGCTTTGTAATTCCCAAGATGCACATCCATTCGCACACCTTGGGTTGCCAGGTCAAAATTTCCCTCAATCTTGTGCCGGGTAGTGGCCAAACCGATGGCGAGGGCATTGAACGCCCATGGTCAAATATCGGCGCCATTGCCACTAGTACTCGTGTCAGTGGCCCAGATGCACATCATGATTCCCTTGATGATCATTGGAATTTTTGGAACTGGCTCAAGACTGTCGGTCTTCGTGAGTGATCTCTCTTCATTATGGAGCTCGGTGCTGAAACTGGTTCAGCGGCGCTTCTGTTACCGCCGTCGCAGTTCACGCGATATTCCTCAGCCTCCATCACCGTCTGTTCATCCCGTCGATATCCCAGTGCGAGACGTGCCGTCGAATTTAAATCCCCCGCAGTCCCCAATCGCATTCCGCCGACCTCCATCGCCCGGTTTACCCCCAATTCCATTCGCATCCATTCCATTCAACGATTCACATTCACCATCACGTTCCGATTTAAATCCCCCACATCGTCCGTGTTCGCTTCGCTTGCGCAAAGCCCCTATCATCGCATCCATTCGCATCCGTCCATCATCCCCCGACGAAATTCCTGAGCCTCATCCTCCGCCGTCGTCGCAGGCAGAACAATCTTTCACCGGTCTTCATCCGCCTCCATACCCCAAATCGAACCCCCCGCATTCGCTTTCTTCCAATTCTTTTCCGACTCCTTCTTCCGTTCATCCATCGCATGACGATTCGGCGCCGGGACTTTCGTACTTCGGCCTGGATCCCAACCAGCTCGTCTCATTATCGTTCTCCGACCTTCTCAGGATCTCGCCCCCCATGCGCACGAAAGTAGCAGCATTTATTCGCGAGCTGGATTCCATATCGGTTTCGAAACCTGTTCACGATCCGAGTCCTTTACCCGTTGCACCATCGCACGTACCCCACTCTTTCAAATCTGACAGAAAATTATTCGCTGCTTCCATTTCACTATCTTTCCTCATCCTCGTTTTTATCACATGCGCTCTTTTCAGCTACATTTCATCTTCATCCAAGCATCTAGGATATTCTGGCTACATCGCTGATACGACTTCTTTTCTTTTATCTCATGTTACGCACTTGCTCATGGACTGCATTCTATTTTAGACCTCCTACTTACTTTCGGCTATACTCCTCATAGTTCCTGGATGTCGGGGTCGACATCAAAATCCCCCGCACTGTGGAGGGGTCGTATGGCCGGCGTGTGGAAATCCGACCACACGCTGGTTTCGGCTCTACCATCTTGCTATTTTTATTATTAGTTACATAATTGTTTGTACTGTAAATACGCACCAACTGTGCCAGCAAATCATCATCCTACGACTTACGCTCACCAGTGCGAGCCAGTGCGGGCTAGTGCCCAAAATCCGTGTCTCTTACGTCCCCGTTCGTTGACTATTAAATCGCGTTGTACGCACTTCGGCGTGCTAATCCCCACGATACGTCACTTTTACGCCTTCACACGCAAACATCCATTTTTACGACCTATCGATACCCCTCTCATCTGACGACTTTCTCGACCTACCCTTACATCGATCTTCTGGCCCATAATCCTATTCACCTACTCTAAAACCGACCGGCCACCAACCTCTATCAAGAATCCGCCTCCCGGGCAACGAGCCCTTCTTCACCCCAGACACCTCAATGGCCGGGATGGGGACGAGAGATGAGACGGGGGGGGCAGCGAGAAATGAAGCTGGGGCGGGGGCGGGGCCGGCACCGGCAACAAGAGATGAGGCGGGGATGGGGGTGGGGGTGTGGCCAGCGCTACGAGCTGAGGTGGTGGTGTGGCTGGGGCTGAGAGATGAGGCGAGGGCGGGGGCATGAGCGGCACCGAGAGATGAGGCGAGGACGAGGGTGGGGGTGTGGCCGGGGCCCAGAGATAAGGCGGGGGCAGGGGCAGAGGCTTGGGCGGGTGACAAGAGATGTGGTGGGGGCGCCCACCCGAGTCACTGCAAGTGCAGGCGACGGCACCGTAGCGGCTTGAATGCTGTTGCTGGGTGCCTGGGTGGGTGCCTGCTGGGAGTTGGGTGGTAGAGGATAAAGTACTTGAGGAACCCACCATTGCATTCGGAGCCGTGCAGCCTCGCAGAGTTTGTCGGCATTTCTGCAGGGCAGAATCTTGAAGAGAAATGGTGAAATTGGGACTTACTTGTCGCGATAGTGTTTCAAAGCCTCTTCACGATGTTGCTGCTTGGCGTCGGGATCCAATGGGGGCCGGCCGCGCGGCATTTGGAAGAAGGAGCTTGATGAAGTGGTGGTGGAAGAGAAGAGAATGGCAATCACCAGCCAAAATCAATCTTGGATACCACCAATGAAATCAGTTTGCGATCATATTTCCAGACCATTTAAATTGCACCTTTTGTTCAACGTCTCCATTGGCCTCAATTTTTTTACAGTGGATTGAATGTAGGTGCCGCTATTCGGAAATAAATATTTAGCAGAAACACCCAAGTACTTGATTCTCAATAAAATACATTTGTCAGTCAAAAAAAATTTAACTTTTGCAAGTTCATTAAATGGCGTGAACTTACATCTCCCAAATTTTGAGGACGAATGGTGGAGTGGAAGTAGTAGAACTTGAATGAAATCAGTTCCAGACATTCGGGCCGAAATTGAATACGGCGCAAGAAGGCTCATTTTATACCTTAAATTCCATTGATATGTACTATGCCTCCTTCCTCCCCCCTTAATATACCGTTCAAATGTTTTTTGTGTCTGTCTTTCTACTAGGAATTGACTTAAGAGTGCTTCAGGGAGGCTGCAAATAATTTTATAGAGATTCTGCGACAAAATGAAAGGTATTATGGTCTAGTTTGAGGTCAATATGTAGCCCTTATTTCCACGGTTACACCCCAATTTTTTTCGTGAATTTACCTCCATTTCTGCAGCGAAAACGGGCGAGTTGGGTGGGGGCGGCGGGGACTTTGATGGGATTGATGGGAGGTGACGGGACCGCGCTTAGCGACGTCGCCGCCGGACTTTGATGGCAGCGACGCGGGAGTGATGGGAGAGCCGACGCCCCACCCTCCGTTAGCGACAATTAGCGGTAAGTTTTATTTACTTGGGTGGTAAGCGAGGCACATTTAACCGTATTTATTGCTCCCAAGCTGATGGACACGAAACACCGCTAATTAGCGGGGGATAGCACACATATCCCCTGCTAGTTAGCGGGCTTTTGTGGGCAGTATAGGTGGATGATTGTGGAATCCTCGATCGTTGAAAAAACAGTGGTGGGAGACATAGTCCTTGTGAAGCAGCTCCTCGAGGACCTTCCCAGAGACTTGTGTCGAAGCACTATGCATGAGCCCCGGACGAAGGTGCTGAGGCGGCGGGGGCGCAATGGCGGACGACATGGGAGTAGAAGACAAAGATTGAAATCTCCGTGACGTCATTGGTTGCGGGTCTCAAGAAGAGAGCGTCATTGACCCAGCAGATTCCGGAAACACGTGAAGCTTACGTGTCCACATCAGTTCCCAGTGCCCACCAGACGAAGCGAGGCCATTGTCGTCCCCGACTAGTCTTTGACCCTGCCACTCTCTGGAGTCTGTCAGACCCGCCGTGCATGCCCCCTCGTCGCGCACATCGCTGCGGGCACCCTCCAAATTGTGCGCAGCGCCCTCGGTGCCGTCCGCGTCGCCGCGCATGTCGCCGTGCCACCTTGGATACACCCCCGCGCATGTCCTCCATGTTCCCCACTTTGCCGCCTGCCTACGCCGTGGCATGCACGGCGCGGAGGATGTCCCCCAAAATGTGCATAGGGGCATGCACAACTCCTGCTTCGCTCATGCCCCCAGGCCCGTCGCTGTGCACCCCAGCGTCGTCGTGCACGGCTCCGGCTTCGTCCTCGTCGCCGCTCATGTCCCTCGCCTCTGCTCAATGTCTGCTGCGTTGCCGCGCCTGTCCCACATAGCACACGTCGCCGTGCACACCCTAGACCTGGCTACGTGGTGGGCGTCCCGGTACTTATAGTACATGCGTCTCGTACGAACATCAACAGGTGTGCGGATTCCTTACAATTTTCTGCACGCTGTAATTCTGGCGCAAATGCAGCAGCTGGTCCAGTAATACTTAGTACATACTTTCGTACACTTGTATATAGTTACAAAATATTAATCGTCTTTCAATGTTTGTTCCTCCTCCGTGTTTCTGCTCTGAGCTTATAGTAATACGAACAATGCGGCCACTTCCCAAATGAGGCTAAGTGGCATGTGGTTCCGGATAGTGCTGGGTCATTAGCATTTTGTATCTCAAGACCTGATCGTGGGATGAGCCGACAAGTGGGTTTTCTGTAGTCTTTCTAGACAGACGATTTATCAGTTCCATTCGTACCTCGCTCAACAATTCTATAGTATTCATTCCAACCAAAGGCCGAACAAGTCCGCGGCCCGAATTCCATTGGCCGACTGCACGTGTCTTTTGTTCAACTCTGGTTTCGAACTGCTTTGGAACTGCTTGTACTCTAGAAACCTGGGGACGCTCTTGCAAGGATCCGAAAAAGAAACAAAACAAGGTCACCCCCCCCACAAATCCGAGTCAAGTCCCCTTTGCAACGGCTATTGAAACTGCTTTGACTTTGAAACAAACGCCGCCTTTAGATCCCTTGCCGAAACAAAGAAAAAGCCACCATAAAGCAAGCATTTGCATTATGTTGTAAACGCTTCATTGAACTTTGAGATTACCTTCACTTGGGGCTCCCTAATCGACCCATGCTTTGAATGGGAATGGATGGCCCTTTACTCTTTGACCCTCGATCTTTGAGTACGCGCTTTGAGGACTTGAAATATATATATACGATATCTGGGACTGGAAATTCACAACCGCACCCTTGGAAAGTTGCAAACCTCAAGTATTCACTCACCTTCATCACTTCTCCAACTCGAATTCAATGGCATACTCTTCTAACGCCACTCGCCACTCAGCCTCCCAGCAGCACGCTGCCTTCAACTCCCCAACACGCCGACGTCTCCCATTCGAGCCCTTTACCCCGGCGCGGTGGAATGCTGCCACCGGGCGGAGTGAAGTCCACCGCCCCGTGTCCTTCGACTACCCCGGACAGGCGCGACAAGGCGTCTCGATGCGCGACCTCCGGCTCAGAGGCACCTCTACTCCCATCCAGGGTGCGAATGACTTCGTCCTGTCGCACACCGGACTGCAGCGGGTTGTTTTCCGCATCATCGTGAGCCGCCCATTATATTTCTAAGAGTTGAACTGACGCCTATTGTTTCAGTGGCCCGGATATGGACACGTCGAGTGGTGTCGCGCGATCCCTGTCACAAGCCCCAACGGTGCCCCCATTACACGGGTGGCTCTCGCAGTCCAGATCGCCTCCAATTTTGCGCGCTTCGTAGAGGTTCGCACTCCCTTCGCTCAATACATGCTCGATTTCATACTGATCATGCTTCACATGCAGAAATCCCAGTACGAGACACCATCGACGCGCGACTGGATGGTCTCGCCGACCTGCGTCCGCTTCGAGCACTTGTTGCTTATTTCGTTGCAAAATACCTTCGAGGATGTGTGGCAGGCGGATGTCGCGCTGGACTTGTGTTGAACCGTTTCCTCTACACTGGATATTCTCATTATCATAGAACCACTTAGCATATCTCACACACACATTCATATTAGACACATAGCTAGGAGCATATATATATTCACGACGTATAGCATTCTCAATCAACACCGACTTTGACTGCGGCCAAAGCGCGGGAAGGCATTGAACTATTTGCAAAATATTTCCACGTTCACTCCTCTCCATCACACGATGGAACCAAGTTGAATCGCGGCCATTCTACCACTTAGAACGACTTCTTCTAACGAGAAAGCTGGATTCAAATGCAAAAGAGTCTATTCTGCGATCGATGGTTTATAATCTACAGTCCACAACGAGTATCAGGCCTACAATTTAAAACAAGCCCCAACGGTGCTCCCATTACACGGGTGGCTCTCGCAGTCCAGATCGCCTCCAATTTTGCGCGCTTCGTAGAGGTTTGCACCCCCTTCGCTCAATACATGCTCGATTTCATTCATACTGATCATGCTTCACATGCAGAAATCCCAGTACGAGACACCATCGACGCGCGACTGGATGGTCTCGCCGACCTGTGTCCGCTTCGAGCACTTGTTGCTTATTTCGCTGCAAAATACCTTCGAGGATGTGTGGCAGGCGGATGTCGCGCTGGACTTGTGTTGAACCGTTTTCTCTACACTGGATATTCTCATTATCATAGAACCACTTGGTATATCTCACACACACATTTATATTAGACACATAGCTAGAAGCATATATATATTCACGTCATATAGTATTCTCAATCAGCACCGACTTTGACTGCGGCCAAAGCGCGGGAAGGCATTGAACTATTTGCAAAACATTTCCACATTCACTACTCCCATCACACGTTGGAACCAAGTTGAATCGCGGCCATTCTACCACTTAGAGCGACTTCAAGCCGGGTTTAAATGCAACGATCGATGGTTTATAATGTACAGTCTGCAACGAGTATCAGGCCTAAAATTTAAAACAAAAACGCGAGAGTGAGAGCAAGAAATACACAACCAGCCGGCGAGATTTAGGGTTTCCCTGTCCACAGCACAATCAGCGTCAGTTCGTTAATTAGAAATGATTCAAGGCAGATACCAGACGCAGAAGAGGCGGGAAGGAAGAGTGAAGGGAAGGCAAGAGAGGAGAAGAGAACAAAATAGACGCTCACCCGCCCTGCGTTTCATGTTCAAATTCGCAAACGGCCCCTTGAGCCCACCGTCTAGCACCTTCAGATCCTCACGCGCAGCCTCCCTCTGCTCCTGCTTCAGCGTGCGCAAATCCGCCAAGTCGTCGTGCAATGTCGCCAGCGCGGTTCTGAGCCCGCCTCCCGGGCCCACCGCCGGCCGGTCCTCGCGCTCGGCGTGCAGAGTCGCGAGCGCGGTCTTGACGCCGACGGCAGCGGGACGGTCCTCGCGCCCGGCGGTCAGATCCTCGTGCAGCGTCGCGAGGAAGCTCTTGGCGTCGACAACTGCGGAACGGTCAGCGTCGCCGGCGCCGTTGTGCAAATCCGCGAGGTCCTCGTGCAGGCTCGCGAGCGCGGTCTTGATGTTGTTCGCGGCGCCCTCGAGAGGGGTAAGTGCCTCGTGCGTCGTCAAATCCTCGTGCAACGTCCCGAGAGCGGTGTTGATGTCGGCCAGTGCGGGACGGTCCGCGCGCGTCGCCAGATCCTCGTGTAGCATCTCGAGCGCATTCTTCATCCGTTCCGCGACACCTCCGGGAACAATGGGCCCGTCGCGCGCCGCCAGATCTTCGTGCAACGTCTCGAGCGCGTTCTTGATGTTATTCGGGGGATGGTCCTCGTGCAACGTCTCCAGCGCGTTCTTCACGCGCTCCGCGGCACCTCCCGCCACTGTATCGCCCCTGCGGACCTTCAAATCGTCATGCAGGTTCGCGAGAGCGCTCTTGATGTGGTCCGCCGCGGCCTTGTTGTTCTCGCGCACGGCGGTGGCCTGCGGTGAGATTAGCCACGCCCGAATGGAGGTAAAAGAGAGGGGATGAGGAGGAAGGAGACGGGAGACGCGACGCACGGCACCGAGCGGCCTTTCAGACTCGCGCGCGCTATCGGACTGGAGAACGACGAGGAAATTCTTGAGCCAGGCGTAGTTGAGCGAGGCGAGGGCGAACGGGAAGCAGAGCATCAGTGCGGCGGCGGCGATGAACTTGCGCATGATCAGCAAAGTCAGCTTTCGTGGCGCGCTGGACTGGAGAAAGAAGGGCGGGCCCACGCACCTTTCCGCTGAGGAACTTCTGGAGCGCCTGGGAGATGGACGTGATTACGAGCTGGACGTTGGCGAGGGCCCATTGGCGGAGCGTGCGGATTATTTTCGTGCGCTGGAGAAGGGGCGATCTCTTGGAGAAGGGTGGGTTCTGGAGGAAAAGCAGGCGCTGGAAGAGAGGCGGCGTGGATACGGCCTGCGAGAAAGGTATCGGCGTAGGGACAGTGCTGAAGGACCGTAATGTATTGCGCTCACCTCGTCTTTTGTTCTGCCGAATTGAAAGAGGCTGCCGCCCATCTTGGATGCGCTCAGGAACTATGTTGGGGAGATGGGGGCTGAGGGTACCGTTCGATTCCATGCAGTGAACTTGGGCTGAAACATGGCTTTGTGGTGGTAAGGTGATTCAAGAGGAGGTGAAGGAGAAAAGAAAGGGACCCGGGAGAACGCGTCGGGGCTGGGCCTGTTTTTATACGATTGCCCTTGGCCGATGTTCGTACGTCAATTTTACGTGACCAGACTTGATTGAAGCTGTATTTTTCAGGAGAGGGAGTAAAGCGCTCACTCAGCCGGCGGAAATGCGGCCCAAACGTCGAGAAAAAGGGAGGAAATAACCAGTACAGCGGTGGATCTGGGAGGGATTTTGAGAATCGGTTCCAAATTCGGCCGCGATAAATACGTTCAGCTGTCATGCACAAAAGGGAAGTTCTGCCATCGGGTGAATCGGAGTGCCGACAGCAGCGTTAACGACGAAACATGAATTCAACTGAGAGTTCAATCTTTCAACCATGCAAGTATTTTTACCTGGACCGTGGAGGGCGCTGGGCGTATATCTACTGTAGCTGCCATTTCTCCGATCTTTCAGACCTAAATCACGGCGCTTGGTTGAAGTCGAACGGTGGATTGATTGAAGGCGTACCACAACTAGAATGAAAGCGATCGTGGCAGCTTGCTCCCCTCCATATCCAAGTTGCGTAGTTCTGTGAATCTGAATCATCCCGGCGTAATTCGCCGCTGTATTTCATCCAACGTCGGTGCGGTATGACGTTCCGATTTCATTCATGCATGAATGCTAACCTTTCCGATAGAATGCTCTCTCTATCTCAGTGCTTGACCCTATGATCACAGTGTCCGCCGAAGCCTCGATCACAAGAATTGTGCGTGGTTCAGTCACCGACGAGTGTGACACCAGGTATTCTTGATGAATCGTGTCTTAACGAACATGGTCAGAGCCTCCCATTGCGCCTTTCCAAGGAGCTCAACATAGAGTCCGTGGAGACTCTGGAGTCCGGAGAGTATCTACCTGCGATTTGCCAGCGAGTACGGTGTGGAAGTTGGTGCCCGAGCTTTCATGAGGATAAACCAAGGGAAAATTGGCTTACTAGCGAGCATTTACAGAACCTTGGCAGCATCAGGATTGGATGGGGGATGTGGCTTGGATGTGGCAGAGATGCGGCAGAAGGCGAGGTATCATAGCCGAGGGCTGTGCCCGAAAGTTTAGACTCCGCCTTGTTAATCACCGCTCGGGCCGGAGGGTCGGCCGTCTGGATAACCGCGGGAGCCAGCAATCAGCTCATCCGGTTGGTCGGAGTCCGGAAGCGTTTCCGAGTCGCTTGCAGTCAGTAGGGAGAACAAAATACCTAAGGGAAGGAGACACCTCCAAAAATGCCTTGGGGGGCTCCGCTGGAAGTCAATGAGCATTCTCACCCAGAATCACACGCCGAGTTCCAATGGAATCCAGCGGAGATCCGTTTGAAAACAGCACTGGAGGTCAGCATCGGCCGGTGCCGAATCGTGCCGATCGGCTGTTCGATCGCTCCGCGTGCACAGGGGGCCGGTCGGCCGACTAAGTCCGCGGCGGCTGCAATCGGATCCGATATCTTCTGTGCGTCCACGTCGCCCTCCTTTCCTACCATTTGGACGAGCCCAAGCGGCGTTTCTGGGCCTCGAGCCTTGACGATGGAAATGAATCCGAGCTTCTTCTCCGGTTCCCAGAGGCTTCCGTCCGAACTGGAATGCGCAATCTTCGAAATCGCTGCTCTCGCACGTCCGAATGCGATCCCCAGTCTCATGCTAGTAGCACGCCGGGTAAAGCACTGGTATGTACTCTCAAATCTTCAGAGATATTTTCTTACTGATTCTCGCTATTGTGACACAGCTGCTATATCGCGTCATTATGGTGATCCACCCCGACGAGTTCCCGAAACACAGGCTCGACTTCCCGGTTTTTACCGTCGAAAGGCTCCGCGAAGTGATCAGGACCAAACCGCTAGAGTTTCTTCAGAACGCCGTGCAATATCTTTACATCGATGCGTATATGCAGCAAGCGGAGCTAGAGGCCATTGTCACGACCTGCAACCGTGTCGAGAACCTGTTCAACTTTAACACCACCAATTTGCGCGTAATGGGTGGTCTACGACACCTCCGCTATCTGATAGTTTCACTTTACGATTTCCTGAAATTTTGCGGCGTCCAGGCCACGCTTTCGGCCCTGGATAAAATCACCCATCTCGAACTCCTCAATACTGCCGATACTGATATTGAGGACCCTCGTTTCGATGCTCTCTCTGCACACCTCTCTTCCATGTCCCGTCTTACCCACATCGCTTTCGATTCCGTGCCGCACGATCTGTCGTTACAAACCGCTTTGCGCGCCAAGAAAGATCTCCGGTGTATACTGCTTTTGGCTCCGGCGGCGTATCTTTATCAGCGCTTGCAAAACGTCTATCCGCTCCTACGAGAGGATATTCGTTTTCTCTGCCTGCATCAGGACAAAGACTTCCGCGAGGACTGGCTGCAGGGGGCGGCCACGGGAGAGACTTATTGGGTAGTCGCCGAGGCGTTCATCGCAGCGAGACGTGACGGAAAGGTTGATCGTAAGCAGACAGACTTTTCTGGTCAGCATAACTTAATTACTTCTCTGCGCAGGCTCTCGTTACGCTATCTCTGATATGGACATCTCATGGCGGGACTGTGTCGATCGTGGTGTTATCACCTAATCAACGATGTATGTCCAGAAGCATATTTTTCTAGAAGATTTCAATGCGAACGATTATTCCGCTACGACATAAGTAATCAGCGCAAAAGCTTGGGAAACCTTTTTAATGAACCAAGCTGCTCCCGCAACTTTAGCAGCACCAAAATAGGGGTGTACAGCAGTAGTTTCTGTGCATAAACGAACACGAACACGGTCCCAGGACGCGTCCAATACGGAAAGAAGGACATGTCACTTGATGTGATGGTAGCCACATGAGTGTGACTGATGCCGCCTAGACGCGTCTTTTGTCCATATTGGACGCGTCCTGGGACCGTGTTCGTGTTCGTTTGTGCACAGAACCTGCTGCTGTAGACCCCTACACACTCCGATATCTTTCTGGACTGCTACAGGAGCAGGTACTTGCAAGAAAGTGCATTGATGACTCGTGATTCTGTGATTGACCTGGCTTTTGGGGTCGCATTTCCAAGCCCAGTATATGTTTCTGGACAAATCAGCGCCATGGAACAGTATTATAGATCAAAACGAGTGTCCAGTAAAAAAATCAGGATGCCCTGATGCCCCATGCTATAGAACGCGGGTTGACAGACTTGGCTCAAAATCTGATCTGATCACCGATTGATTTCCTCGTTCAAAGGTTTCGCGGTGCATTATCGTAAATTCAAGTCATTTTTGCATCATGCAGAGGTGATTAGAGTATTCTAACAAAGTTCTGGACAGCTCCGAGCACCCATCCGGTTGTGGGAGGGCAAACAACTGAAATCCGACCGATTTCACACGGTGGAAAAGATACGCGTTATAAAATTCAATCCATGCTCTCACGCACTGTATTCGACCATTACGAATCGAACACACCATTTTCCAAAGCAAACGGGTCAGAATTGAGCGAGCTAGAGCAAAAAGAAATTTGAGATCAAAAAACTGCCCAAAACGGAAAAAAAACTGCCCGCGCCTTATGTTCCGCAAATAGTAGTAATTCCAATAAGTGTACGGCGACATTCCTGAATGACTTGATAGATAGGGACATTTTTGCGTGACTTGAAATGAATGTTTTGCACTTGTTGTCTCGCATCTGAGTTACTGAGCCGTGGTTTAATATCTCAGGCCTATTCTGTCTGATATGGTCTGACTCGGACATATCATCTCTGATATGAGATGCTCGCAGACCTGATATAGCAGTATTTGGCTGTCAGATTCGCTCAGACATGAGCCAGTGCCGACCAGAGTCCCTTGAAGACTACTAGTTGCCACCCCGGCTTGACCCCCTAAACGGGGCAGCAAACTATTAGATTGCTTGACCTTCTTGTATATGAATCTGATGGGGTTGATCATAGTGGGGTGCAAAGTGGAGGTCCGAGAGGGAGGAGGGGTTCTATAGTAAGATTCCTTTGCCTGGGGACTACTTATAAGAGAGGCGTACGGCGGCCGGTAGGTTGTCATGGACCGACGGAACAAATCCTAGCGGTATCCGCCGGAGGGTGGAAGGAGGAAGGCTGACCGATGGCGTGCAATGTTGACTTATTCAATGTTCCAGAACCAGGTGCATAGCAGTCAACCATTGGAGTAAACGGTGTGAAAGTACTGGACTGAATATTTGACCCATAGATTCAGCCACCTCAAAAAATTTGAAAAAAATCTACAGAGTAGAAGTGAATCTTCGACTGCCGAACAAGACAGTTCAAGGGATGTTACGCTGATGTGACGAAGTTACGACGGCGATCGCAAGCGACCACAAGCGACCGGCAACCCAAGCAAGCGGAAATCGGACGCCGCGCCGATCGATCGCAACAGAGGAGGCAGATCATCGCGGCGGAGGCAAATCGCGAGGGAGGAGGCAAACCCGTAGGCAAGGGAGACGGGTGGAGAGAGGGAGAGAGAAAGGAAGGAAGGAAGTGAAGTGAGGGGAGGGAAGGAAGTGAAGAAATGTCATGGGAGAGAAAGTGGGGAGGGAATACAGTAGAGAGAACCAACCGCGCGCAGCGCGGAAGAAACAAAATCAGAGCAAGGGCGAAAATTCTATGCTCACCCCACAAAATCCATGGCCCCATTACAGTTCGAGACTGAGACGTCGAACGGAAGCAGCGCCGGAGGCATTGGAGTTATGTAAACACAGTAGAAGATTTGCGTTTCTTTTGTTGGATGGACTGAATGGAATGGGAGGTGGACACTGAAAGTATTGCAAGCAGCTCAGCTACTTATAAGTACACCGTGCCATGAGCCTGGCCCGCAGCCAAGATGGATATAAATGAGCTGCATCGGGGCAGGCCAGCCGGCCATCTTGATTATGCCTCGCTTACCTTTACATCGAGCGCCCATAGGTGATAAGCAGACGCACGTAGGCGGTGAACTGTCTTTCAATGTCTCAGGACTGTGTCTTGATGCCCTTTTCGACGGCCACAAGACAGGTTCCTTCCCTGCCAACGCGACCACCGAAAGCTAGGCGCCTTGAAAAAAAGACATTTCAGTCGGCTCTGTATGCCCCCCATATGGGCCAGGGGAGACAGTTCTTGTCGGCAAGCCAGCCCGCTATCCGAAGCATGCATGGGACGCAGCGATTGAATTACCACGCCTCTCCATCCTCCCCTTCCTCTTATTTTTGACTTCTTCCATCGTGTTTCTTGGCTTTCTTGGACCAATAATGTTGGAATAAATTGCCATTGAAGATAGCAAGATAAAGACATGTTTTCACGATGAAATATGCGTCGGATTCGCGTTTTGGACGTGTCGCCGGGCGATGTTGACGCTCTCCACATGCATCACCAAAAGGTTACGGTAGCCGCGGCTCGGCATATAACAATCTATTATCATTCGCGTGACTACTTTAGGTCAAAATGGATTGTAATCCGGTCCAGGGCAAGGCTTTCTGGTATCCAGATGATTTCCTTCCAGCATACCACTGTTTCCCATCATGTCCACCAGAAATAACATACCCATCCCGATAAAATGACCATTTGAACCCAAAGAAATGGCAAATATACATTTCTTTCTTGGCATTTACGTCAGCAAATTAATCGAATGGGTAGTGTACGATAGCAGATTTGGTCAAACCACTGAATGTATAACGTCCCAGAGATAAATCATTGCGGTCAACGAGTTATGAGTTTCCGGTCATCACACATCAAAGATCCGGTCACTCGTGATATGAATTACAGTCAGACACAAATCGTGTTCCGGTCAAGCTTTCTTGTAGCTCCCTATCCCCTGGGCCCATTTATTTGACCCTGGTATGAATCTTGCGCAGTTTTTTTTGATCTGAATCCAGGAAAAATATCAGCGGGACTGTTGACTCAATATTTGGATCAGTACACAGAGAATGACGTTAACAGATCATCAACCCGATCAGTGACAGTGGGTCTGTCACTTGCCAGCACTCACACACTACATCTCTTCCCTCTCTCCACATGCCAGAAGCCCAGGAAAGCGAGGCATCCTACCAGCTTGCTAGGGACACCCTGACAGATCTCCTCAACTCTGATGCTTGCCTGCAGGCTGAGCACATCGAAATTGACACCTCAGAAAACAAAGCTAATTGGTTCAAAAAAGGCCACCCTGCTCAGAATGGGTTTCCCTATCAAATTGATTCCTCTGGCACCGCTAAACGTGGCACAAATCATGTCCAAGGTTCCATTTTCCCCCTGATGTAGTGTTGCTGCGACTCGCTAAGTCGGAAGTCAACTTGGCTAAGTCGACTTGTGGCAACTTTCGACTTGACTTGACTTGACTTGGTCAGCTCAAGTCACTTGAGTCGACTCAAGTCGCTTGAGTCACACCAATATTACAGCAGTTTGCGACAGTGATGACACTCTTCTAAAATAGTTGAAAATAGTTTTTAAAAAAAGAAATTAAAACAGCCCGGATTTCCTTGCTGTTTTCTCACTCATTTCTCAACAGATTTTCTCAAATGTGGATGCGTTCGAAAGCGGCGAGGCAGAGCATCCTGACTTTACCCCACTGGCTGAGTACATTGCATAATTTGTATATCCAAACATTTGGGTTGCCTGGTTTGAACCAGATGCGGCAACAGCCATATCTTCGCCATTAGTCAATCAATCTGCCTAAATTCAGATGATTCTGAAAGCTAGAATATAGGTGATCTTGGTGCGCATTCTCAAAATGAAACACGCATGATTCCCACCTGTAAGAATGGAGTGACGGATCTGGACTGACTATCCATTCTTGGTAGGTTGCCTTGCGGTCAAACCAAAAGGTATCATATTCTAGAGCTATGCCTCAATTCTAGCTTTGGGAATCACCAATAATCATGCAAATCCAACCACAGATGGCGAAGATATGGTCATTGCCGCCCAAATTTTGGGACATACAAATTATTGGCAAGTAGGGTATGGTCTGGAAGCTCTGCTTCACTAGTTTCAAATGCATCTATATTCGGGAAAATCTGTTGAGAAATGGGTGAGAACAGCCCAAGGAAATCTGGGCTGTTTAAATTGCTTTCATTTAGCTATTTTCAGAAGAGTGTCATTACTTTCTGTAAGGGCAACCTTAAGCTCAGCGCGGGGCGCGGAAACTAGCGGGGGAATCCGAAGCATAAATATGGGTACTAAATACAGGAGCGGGAATACTACGCACCTAGCGGGGGAATCCGAAGAGAAAGAAAGGATGAGGATTCCCACGCTAGGCGAAACCTTATATATGAATCAGTAACTACCCAGTAGCACGTGTCTGGAGGTATCTACAATGATCATGGGCCTGGTCGTATAGCACGTGCCAACGAGAACAGATGGGCGGAAAGCCGGAGGAATAGCCGGAACGGAAGCCGGAGCCGGAGCGGAAGCTGGAGCCGGAGCGGAAGCCGGAAAGGCCGGAAAAAGCGGGGGTTCCCCTGACATAACCCCCCTTGGAATACAGTGTCCCGACGTATGAAGCGGATGGTGCTATCGCGCATCCGGAAGGACAGTGAGTCGAAAGGCGGCCGAGGCAATCCGGCGGGGGGTGTTGGGGTAGCAGCGGTAGTAGGCGTCAATGGCATCTTTGGCGAAGACGTCAGAGTGCTTTACCCCACTTATCGTGCTCCGGACCGTAACCCTTCCAGCGCACCATGTACCAGAGGCTGCCATATCGGACTCGCGCTTCCAGGATCTTGTCGACCTCCCACCTCTCGTCTCCGTCCGGCTGGAGACGAGCGGTGGTTCGTCGTGCTGGGGCGTCCAGGGAACGGGTCCGGGCTTCGCAAGCTCGAGCTTCACAACCGGGAAGACCGGGTGAAGCTGGGAGTAACGCGGTGGAGCTCGAGCTTGTACGCACTGTTGCCCACAACCTTCACGACCTTGAAGGGTCCGAGCCGTTTGTCCGAGAAC
>JARKIC010002997.1:0-38331 GCA_029378375.1 Mycena olivaceomarginata
CTTTTGGGAAGTTCCTCAGAAATGGGTATCTCCTGAAAGCTACAAAGGAGTACTATCAAGTTCTGCATTGGAAATGGGGGGAGTTGAGCAAAGGCAGAAACATGTCAGCAAGTGCAGTGCTGATCTATCGTGATCTGCGCACCCTCTGAGTAATACAGGGGTGTGCTGACAGTTTCTGCTGTAATTGTCAAGGGAACATGGTGTGCTCGCTTGGGAACCAATGGGAGGCTATTCTCGGAAGAACAACCGACGGAAACACGGTTAAAGACGGATAAACGGAATTGACTCATGGGATTGTGTTTTGGGTTTGTAAGTGTGGTCTTGGCATCTGTATAAGTATCTGGAGGTGTTTACAAGAGCAACAGCATCCCCCCACTGCTAGCAGCCGTTTCTGTCTACGCTTGGGCACAATCTGACCAGTATCCACCTGCCAGGGTGTGATCTGGGCAGTATTGTTGTTCCACCATGCAGTAAGCTTGCACCTGGGTGTGGATCTGTGTCCCTCAATCGAGCGCACTCTTATAGAGTAGCATTGTATTGAGTTCTTCTTTGTTTCTGAATCATATATCATTCTGGAAACGCACTTGGGCCTTTGGCCTGGAATTGTTAGACTCTGTTGACTGTGTTGGATTCGGTTGGACTCTCTTGGATTCGGTTAAAGGGACTGGGAAACTTTGAGTCTATCTGACTATAAACTTTGAGTCTACTTGACTATAAACTTGTGTGGAAGCGTGGTTCAGAAAGTACCGGTTTGGGAAAGCTCTGGAAACACATCTGAGTGCGGGGTCTGGAAAGTACCTTTGGGGAAAGCTCTGGAAACGTATCTGTATGCGGGGTCTAGAAAGTACCTTCAGGGAAAACTCTGGAAACATAGCTGAGTGCGGGGTCTGGAAAGTACCTTCAGGGAAAACTCTGGAAACAATTGCCTGTTGAGAAATATGCAATCACCTGAGTCCACTGGACTATAAACTAGTTGGGCCTTCATAACGTCCTCTACATATCTGCTGAGAAGCCTTGTATCTAAACCTTGCTGGAAACTCTGTTTCCATGTGTCTTGAAATGTGTATTACTCGCACTTTGCTCCAATCTCAGTTTCTGGGATCTGAAACCTCCTACAACCTTTACAAGGCCCTGTACTAGGGGCTGTAACTCGTCAGGATCTCGGAAATGTGCATCTAAGATCACTTGGATGGTTCATTGGCTGTTTCTGGCAGTCATGGTACTGTTTCTACACCGTGCAACCAACAAGTGGTTGATTAGCTCATGTTTCTAACGTAGGTCCTGAGCACACAAATCAATGTGCACATACATCTAAATGAGAATTTGGGAAGGTTATCAAATGATTTATGTACCATACGTGGGCCCGGTGTTGGTGCTCCACTCCAGCTCCACTGCCTGTGAATGTCAGAAAAAACCTGTTGCTGCCCTTCAAATCCAACCGAAAAATTACAGAAAAAATCTTAACCACCTGGAAGCTCATTGAAACGTGACTGTGGGGCTAGCAGTGAAATAACCACAAACCAAACCTTGTAAATGAATACGCGGTTCGATAATGTGACCACAACAACTTAAACACTATAATCCTCGTGCAAGTTCTGGGTTCCAATCCAGTATAGATTGTGGCAATTTGAACTTTAGTTCTCTTTTGGAAGCCAGACTTCATAGGTCTACAAGTTGTATTGATAAATTGCTTGAAACTGTTCTAGGTGCAATCACAGATAGTCAGATGAGATTTTTGTTCAACGGTTTTGTATGATGTGGGTCTAGGTTTGGAGGTAGTACTCCGAGGTGAAACACAAGTGATTCTTATGAAATCCCAATTCTAATAGTATCCGCAGTTGCTAATCTTTGAGAGATTACAGCCAATTGTCAAGTCCGATCCATTTCCTTATATTCCACGTGTCCGTTCCGTTTATCCAATATGTCCACACGTAGTTATAAGATCCAAATCCAACACAGATAATATTCAAACAGGGAAAACAAACGAAACTTGGTATAGCTTCTGGGTGTCTCCGAATGAATGCCTACTCAACCGTTAAACTGGAAGCCTAGTAGCTTCGCATCCAACAGTGGGGTGAGATTCACTGGTGTCCCTCCCATAACTATCCACTTAAATACTTTACAGGATTCTAAATAGAGACTTTGCATTAGCCACCAGACGAAACTGGTGGCTTTCACCATGGACAAATGCGGAGGTGGCTTCTTCTCAACTAGCCACTATTTTATGGTCTCCCTAAGAGCTACAAATAGTGGCTGTCTTGGTCTGACAACATTGCCCACTGTCCAGGAAAATTAGCCACCAGTCCTATTTGGTGGCTACCGCAAACTCTCTAATATAAACAAGACAGATAAAAATATGCGGCAGGGTTCAGGGTATATGACTAGTGTATGGCAGCTAGCCATGAACTCCTGTCAGATATCAAGAGATTAGTAAAAACTGAACAGATTTATAAGGAACATTGATGAGCCAAGCTTAACAATGAGTCAAGATCTACATCACTTAGAACTATTGTGATGGGATATTGTTGATATGTCAACTTTTAGGACCGACTTCCTCGTCAGCCCACCGTTACCCACCTTGGTAACCATTCGCTTCAATTGGTTCCGCTTGAACCGCTTAAGTGATTTGTCTGAAAACTGTGATAGCCGTCACTTTCCAGTATCCAAGTATGGTTTCTTAGTCAAATGGTAGATTAACCAAGCCCAACCTTCTCTTGGCAGTTCTGAAGACGTCAGATGATGTCCAATGGTAAGCCCTCTTGTTCAGAAGGATAATCCCTCGTAATACACCCTTAGTCGAGGATGCAGTAGCCCAAATCTGTTCCAGGATGGTAAGGCACTTTCCGCAGTTGCTCCATCAGCGACTTCTCACGTCAATCCTTTACCAGGATCATTGTCCAGCACCTTTCTAATGGTAGACACATTATATCCCTTTTAGCTAACTGCCCAGGCCAGCATTAGCCCTTGTGAGATAACATCGTAATGTAGTGATCACATTATAGTATGTTGCAAATTGAGTGAATTTGAATAAATGCCCGGGTGCCCCAGTACCAGGTCTGTCATTGTAAGAAGCGGTTTCGTGTTGTGGAATATCACTTGAGAAGCAGGAAAGTTATAAGGACTTATAAGGACTTATAACCCACTCATAAGTCGGCTATAACCCACCTGTAACCAGCCTATAAGTCTGTAAGGTTTTGTAACCCCTTATAAGCCAGAAGGCCCTTTTGCCACAGGTTAACACATGCATCTAAGATCACTTCTGGTTTGGCACTCAACACCTTGTGGGCTAAACTGACCCGCCTTCAAATCATTCGCTTGCTTCCTGAAGATGTTTTTCAACCGATAGGAGAGGTGGGTACTTACAATTCATGTGCCTGTAATGTTTCCAAGTATAACCTGACTCGTCTGCTACAGGAGTCCGACTTTGTAGCATTCGACAAACATGCCCCACATGTCCAGTTTGTGAATTTTTCCACTGATTTCATGGGCCTTGGCACGGGCTACAAGCTCTTCTCTACTATGAATGCTCAGGGACCTCATACTTCCTCGCCTGCTTCAATCTCAATGGCACCCATCAGTGAGGTTCAACACTGTTGGTGCATTTCACCTTATTTTGCACAACTTCATGTCCCAAGGGATGAGTTTCTCTCGCCATGCGGTCAGATGTCAGCACATGGGATGATGTGGTGCAGAAATCTTTCTACTCAGAATCTTTCACTGGAGTTGGACTAGCCGAAACTGTGAGTTGTTTTGGAACTTATTATCATCCTGGCTTCCTGATGTTTCCAGTTGTCAATAAACACCGGAATTATCTCGAAAGCCGGCTCTCTGTAAACCCACTCCATGACTTGTACTCACATCACATGTCTACTCATGTGTTACATTACGGACACTAGCTAGTACCCTCCTCCACTCCACGACCCTCTCCCTCTATATTTCCCTCTTACTGCTTCTTGGAATCCATATCGGGTCTTATTGTCTTTCTGTTCCCCTTTTTGAAGATCTTGTGGAAACCTGGTGAGCAAGTTTCCACTCTCTTGGAAGGGCTTCAGAGCCTTTTCAACTTGCTGCATTTTGAGGTCAGATCTTCCAGATCCCTCAGTGTAAGATCCTGGTCCATCTGGCCTGTTTGCCCCATCTGAAGACCATCCACATAAGGAATCAGGATAAGCAGAGTATAACCACCATCTGCGATGGAAACATTGGCCCTTTATCTAGTCCTCTCCTAGGCAGGACAACTTTCAACAAAATTGAGCTCGTACCTCACTTGTTGAAGTTTGCTGTTTACCGCGGGGGCTGGATCGCAGTAAAAGCATTATATGTAATTTTAGGTACTCAGATTCCGATTTTCCTTCCTGCTGCATGGGAAACACCGATTTTGATGGGAATTTTTGGGGGATGATAGCTTTCTGGCTGTGGTTAAGCCATTGTACCACTTCAGAATTTTAATACAAGGTCATAATGCACTCGCTAGACAAAGCCGTTTGGCTTGCAAGTACCATGTGATTGATGGGTCGAACTTCGGCCAAGACGCAAAAATCAGTTAAGACTTGGCTGAAAAAATCAGAGAAAAATAAGAGAGTGTCCAGTACTTGAGAAAATGTTCCTGGATGCAGAATAGCCCATATTTATAGGTTTTATCCAGAGGAAACATGAAAATGATGGAAAGTGCCAGCCATCCAATTAGGTAATAAGGTTTTACTACAATCCGAGCCCCACGGTAAACAACAGACTAGCCCTTATTCCACACTCACCAGATCCCTGACCAATATCTTATCTGACTTCCTCCACACGGCTTGCCTGAGTGTCACCGATCTCCATCCACCGATTCTTCCATATTCTCGCTTCTGGCAACAGCACGGAGGATGTGCACCAGGCTCTGTTTGCTGTGGCCGCACTGCCAGCCTGCAACAGATCTCAAGGTGCTGAACATAAATTTTGATGCCCACAAAGTTGAAGTTGGTGATGCAGACCGCACATGGCCGAGGCTCGTTTCCCTCCAAGGTCTTCTCTCCCGATTCAAAGAACAGTAATAATCTGTGGATTGCGTAGGCGGACGGCAGGAGAGAGAGCGAAGAGCTGTTGAGCCTTATGGAGAAAGAACCAACATGCAAATTGATGAGCACTGCTGAATGAGCAAAGTCTTAAAGAACAGTTAATGGTTTGGGCATCTCCTGGAATGACTATAAACACGAACGTGGTCGTCATGAATCGCCTGGGTTCTACTTTTTTCACGCAATGTGTCCGTACGGATACAGACGCGTCTTAGCGGCACAGGACTCTCATGACGCCACCACGTGACCTTCTCACGTTGAAACCCAGCCTCGGATTCTAAAGCCGCAGACTCGGGGAGTCTGCACCACGAGATACAGAAGACGTTAGGGACTAGGAACCCATACAGACAGATCCTAGTCCCTGGACGCACCAATGGCTGACATAGAAGCGTACACGAAGTACATGACTGGTTGCAAACTGATCGGGGTTTGAACCACTGGATTACAATGACATTCAGGACTAGGAAACCCGAACGTCAGGGCTCCTAGGTCCTCCAACACCACGGAAACCGACACAGAGGAGTACAGGAGTATCAGCATTAACACTCCTTAATGCTGCGGTACAGGAACTGATCACGATTGACCACAATCGTTTTAATTCATTAGAAGCCTATATAAGCACGGCAGAATCTCCATGTACAGTAGATTCTACCTCATCTAATCTCAGGCTTCTACCTTGGCTTGACATAGGCATTGTCTCCACCCTGCCCCGCTTCCTCCACATCATACTACGGGTTGTATCCACGCCCCGGGTTGTATACCTGAGTGGATATCACACCCTCTCGACTCGTTCCGGGTTCCGCCTCGCATCCCGACCTATGACATACGGCCTCCTAGGGAGGATGCCATACGGTTGGTCTTGCTGCTTGGGGAACATACAAGCTACTAGCGTCTATCGGGTTTATCCTGGTTGGGGTTCTTGTCGGGTTACTCGTTGTTTAGCCGACCCAGAGGCCGTTGCTGACAGTGGTAGCATTAGTGAGCAAAACTTTCCACAGCTCCGTACACCGACACTCGAATAGAGCCGTCGACTCCATGTAAGCATCAGACATGGAAGGTGTATTTACAACAACATTGACAGATTTATTTCATTTCCTCAGCAGGCATAAGCAATTTTGACCAATGTACACAGTTTGACACATAACAATTCATAGGCACACTGAGATTACCCAGATTTCAGACAGCCTCAAGTTCAGATTATTGCAGCTGATGAATCAGATGAGCTGAAATGTGAGCTGAAACCCTGTGAAACCGCAGGCTCCTACCTGTGTACGTTACGAGGTTGGGCAAGACAGAGCAGGCACAATTAAATATTGAATTATGAGGTGTAGTAATACAAAAAGACAAATCATTGATAGCCGACACTAATACCCCCGAACTTCAAAGGCCCTAACCTCTCCACGGCGGCTGGTACTTAACAGATACAAACAACATAGCCACCCGCATGGCTGGGCTGCTACCTTTTCGTTAGCTCGATTGCGGTGCCCCTAGAAAATTTATTGATGGGTTTTATAACCCCTCAGCAGCCCCCCATGCTTATTTTGACATTTCTTTGAAACACAGAGGTCCACAAGGAATATTTTGTCGGCTATCAATGATTTGGTCTTTTTGTATTACTACACCTCATAAGTAATTCAATATTTAATTGCGCCTGCTCTGTCTTGCCCAACCTCATAACGTGCGCGGGTAGGAGCCTGGTGAAACCGCCGAGCTGAAATCAGTGCCGAAACAACTAGTAAGCTGATTTGCAACAAATCAGCTTAAGTACATTCTGCCGGGCTGAAACGTCATCCGAACCTATACATTTCGGCCCGAGTTTCGGATGAGCGGATGAGCGGATGAGCGGAATTGTTTAGTTTCGATAAAAGCGACATTCATTCAGCTCTTGATCATAGTAGCCTGCTTTCACTTTCCTCATGGGTGCCTCGACGAGATTTTTCAAAGGCTTGACTCTTATTCTTCCTCTCTTGGGCCTGGGGTCGGTCTTGGAGCAGTCTACCCCGACGCCAGTTCCATGCGTGGTCCACCCAGCCGCTACTGTGGAGCAGAAGCAGATTTTCAACACCTTTGTCGAGGAGTTCTATGTCAAAAGGTGCACTAGCTTGCCACCCCAATCAACACTTCGTCCTAACCTCTCCATCCCCATCGACAGAGACATCCCCCGCGCATTCACCCACATCGCCGCAGACTTCATCCAACACAACCCCCTCGAGCTGGACGGAATCACTTCGTCATTCGACATTCTGTACCCTATCTTTTCAAACACATCTGTAACCGTGCAGATTCTGCATCGGGTGTTCGAGGCGCCGTATGGCTGGCTGCACTATCGGGTGGATGGGCTTCTGGAGGAGCCGACAGCAATTTTGGACTTGTTTAGGTTTAATGGGACGTGCGTGCAGGAACACTGGGATGTGATACAGGAGCGCCCAGTGAATGCGACGAATCCGCATCCGTTGTTCTGATCGGACAGTGGAGTATATCATATGGGGGTAATACTGTGTTGCAATTATCTGTTTTATTTCTCGAAAAATTCACTGAAAAAAAAGTACCACTCTTGGCGGAGGAGCACTTTCACTCGCAAAGGTGGTAGAAGAAAAGAGAACCGGCGTCTTCATTCAAAAAATTCACCGCTAGTTGGTTTTGCAAATTTTCGATGCCATTCGGAAATGAGGAAATGATCACCATTGCAGCTAAATAGATATTAATGCACCATACGACCCAAGCCTGTCCTTCCAGAGTTTTCGAGCAGTACGCTTGAAAGTTATGGAATTTGGATTACGGAACATTTATTCAGATTCGACGAGAGCGTACGGAGTGCTGCAAGAACTCGATCGGCACCGCAGGCATTGCGGCATGCAGGCGGTGCCGAGCTGGCTTGACTGCGGCATGGTTCTGGAAACCTTTCTAGTAAATGGCCCGCAGTGGATTCCAGTTATGTTAGTCTCTGGACTCAACCCAATCCCCCAGGTGACTTCTATAGGGTCCTTGCCACCGGATAAAGCCGGAGCGTCCATGGTAATCCGTTGTTGAAGTCATCACAAGCGGTAAGTATTTTGTACGCAGGTCTGGATTTCCTGCCCACTGGTTTACAGTGGTTCCACTGGGTGCCCATAACAGAAACGGGCTCAATTCTCACTGGTTTTCAACCAAGAAGACTTCAATTCTTCCCAATCCCTCTCGGATTTGTTTGTGCATCACTCATGTATTACCCAGTCCTATCCCTCCTTTCTCACTCGTGTTTTACGCTCAAGGCAAGGACATTGCACAGTATTTCACGAACAACATTCCCATTTTTGATCCTTGATAAATCAAGTTTTGGGCGAATTCGGCTTCAAAGATGCATACAAAGTTTGAACCACATTCCGCAGTAGAAATCACTTGATTTAACCATCAGCCCCTCCACCCGAAAAATTTGCTTGCAGAGTTTCTTTTTGACGGTTGCGGCATCATGCGAGAAGGATTTAGCTCTGAGATATTGTTTTTTCCCGTTAATTCCACCGATTGGGACAGATGGCTCGTGTTTAATTTTTCTACATGTGAGCCGCCGACTTATAATGAATTCCGCAGGAATTCAATGGTTTCGAACTTCTGCAGGCCGTTAGTGATTGGTTCGTGATGAAGATCAGCGACGACCACCATCTGCCGATGTCCACTGGCCACCAGCGACTTTTCTAGTTGCGGGTGTATTAATACCTGGAATGTGGAGTCAAAGTAGCAAGATTACCCAGGTAATTATGCGGAATGCGTCGCCGTTGCTCTTGAAGAATGATCTTTGTCTATGACAAGGTCTATGACCAAGTGTCTGTCCAGACTGGGCCGCAGTTCAATTCTCATCGCCATTAAATCCGCACTTCGATGCGTGGAGGTGCGGCATTGACTACCAACTGGAATGTCTAGATTTCCTTCTCACTGTTGTCTCGCTGTACTGGAATAAGCATTGATCCGACTCAGATCTTCACAGGCTAATCCCGACAAGTCGTGTGCGCTTTTGGCAAGATCCACACCAGCCCGTTCTTCTTACAAGGTCCATCCGGTTCCGAGTCCTTATCTTTGCTCAGACTTCATGAAGCCCTCATTCTTGTACATTCCAATTGGATAGATTCAGCTGCGTGAGATCGCACTGACGAGGCTCCCACCATCATCTTATCTCATCACTGGTCTCATCTACCGTTTCTTAAACGAAATGACGAGGTTTCATTTGTATGTCTTTGGTTCATCCCCATCGAGATATCCTCTTATTGTTTCCTCTCTTCTCGTCGTTCAATTACACACTTCATTTCCCCATTTGCACTGTTATGGGACCTCTTCAATCATCGGTGTCCGTCGCTGCGGCCTGCGCAGAAGTCACCGGAACTTATCCAACGCGTTATGCTGTGCTTTTCAGCCGCAGAGCATGAACCAACGACCTCGACTGTGGGCTACGCCTCAGCCTGCGAGCCGGAAATTCTCTGACCATTCCAGGGGATATCAGAGTACTGTGGCTGAACAGCCGCTTTCCCGCAGTTCAACTATCCCGGATTCGGGTACAATGGTCCCACTGCGCCGGAATAGAACATATCCCTTGGACTGCGGCCACCTCTAGACCACGTACTCCGCTGCGCTTCTGATATCTATAAAGCACGGCAGTATTTTTTCACCCTGGGATTGCTCCAGGCACGTAGGATTTATCCCACCCTCAAATTAATTGTCTGAGCTGAAACCATCCGGCTATCTTCTGGCCAACCCTCGGTGCTCTGATATGCTTGCATCCTTGGATTATCAAATGTGCGATCTTCGTGTCAAACATCTCGGCGGCCATTATTCTGTCCGTATCCCCCCCACAGCTCTCCGGATTGTATCATTTTGCGTTACCGATCCGCAACGCTCTTGGGTATTTGTTTCCCCAATGGAATCTATTCAAACGGAAATTCAGGGTCGGTTTCTCTGGCTGATATCCATGGTCCCCAAAGTTTTTTTTTTCAATCTGTCCCCGCCAAGGCTGCTAGATTTCATCTTAGCACGATCGGGCGGGTCTCTGAAATTATGGCTGACGCGATCTGCTACTGTTCACCTTACAGCACGTCCCCATTCTTTATTATACTACATGGACCCAAAAAATATCCACCTTACTCATTGATGGAGGCTGATTCCTTTTGCCTGCCGGAGCGAAGCGTAGGCACTTCTTGTCTTACGTTGGATTTGAACTGTTCATCATAACATCAATGAATATCAATCCATCCTGGTTTGAGTATCACGCCGCGGAACAGATATGTATCTCATTCCTGGTCGATCTCGTACGGCCATCCCACGGTCGGACGGTCCCTGGAATGACGTGAGATGATGTTATAGGACTTTGGTTGAACATATGTTTGGTTTCATTTCATCATAACGAATCTTGACTCTTTGTTTGACCGGCGTTTCCAAACCTACATCTATCCAGCAGACATCTCTTTGGCGCCTTTATTTCGCAACGAGACACCCCGTCGGAGGTATACACTGAAATGTTTCACCAAACTGCGCCGTTGACTTCTGACCCCATTCGGTGCGCGGCAGCTCACACACTGTTATAACTGCTCACAATTACTTGGCTTTCATTTGCTCGGGCAACTACGCCGACCGTTGAGCCGCACATGTAGCTCGCTGACGCCCTTCGGACTCAGTTCCCCGACAATGTCGATGTGAAACGGTGTCATTTCACTTGGTCGCAGGAGTCGCTTCTTTCAAACCTAGCCGGGAGTCTTTTTGGCGAATTCCAGGGGTAAACATCAGGTCTTGTCCAATGTTCAGCCTCCTATTCGCGCTATACAAGGGGGAAGGGGATGTTTACCGAGAAAGAACCCACGGCGCTGACCTGATAATAGCAAACTCGACATCACAGATATTTAATGAATGTCTTGAGCACACTTCAACTCTCCCATTCCTTCTCATGCTCGTGGGACCTCGGGTGTTTATATTTTCAACTTCTCTCTTTCGGCTCCGTTTCTGTGGTCAAATATCCATGGCTCTAATATTCCAACCGCCTAAAATGGACGCCGGGAAACATATAAAAGGATAGACTGAAGCTACGAAAATCCCAAGCCTCCTACCGAGTCTAATATCTTCTCAACGATGTTCTCCAAAGTTTTCTTCCTTGCCCTCATTCCCGCCATCCTGGCCGCCGATCATGCTGTCACCGTTGGCGCCAATAATGCTCTGGCGTTCAGCCCCACCTCCATCGTTGCGGCCGTCGGCGACACCATCACCTTCACAGTGTATGCGCATGCGGTTTACTCTGGGTTTAATGTATCGTACTGACCTATTTACATTTAGTGTCTCGCGCAACCGTAAGCGACCGCCTTTGCATGTATAATTGGTTATTTCAACTGACACAACTGGTCTCAAGACTCGGTCACATCCACGTCGTTCTCCGGCGCCGTCTGCCCTCCTCCCAACGGCGGAGTGGGCCCCAATGGATTTGACTCTGGCTTGTGAGTTTTTGCCGCCATCCCGAACTATTTGTTCCAACGACCGCGCAGTCTCTCCGATCTCGACGGCTCGCAGCCCACTTTCACGTATACCGTAGTCGATACCGTGCCCCACTTTGGTGCCTGCAAGCAAGCTGCTGGTGCTCACTGCCGTGAGCTTTTTATGACTGTGGGACGTCTGTATCTATGCTCACCACACGATTTTTCACAGGGGCCGGGATGACTTTCGCCATCAACCCGAACTCAACCCAGACCTACGCTCAGTTCCTCGCGAACGCCAAGGCATCTTAAATTGAAAATTAGTCCGGGGAGAGAAGTAGCAAAGGGTTTATAGGGAAATGTGCTATTTTTTGTGGTATCTCGGAATTCTGGCTCGTTTTCATTGCGTGGAATTTCCACAGCCCTAATAGGATGAAATCAGCTTTCTTCGTTGTGGGGGGGAGTGTGAAAAAAGATCTAGGTCCGCACAAAATCTGCGGCGAAGAATGATTTCATGCTCGCCTTCTTATGGTCATTGCCATTATAATGAACGTCGAGACGGCTGATTGGGTGCAACGCTGCGAGGGCGGCCGCATTTTTGCTGAATCTGTCAAAAGTATATGTATACTCTTCAGCGTATATCGTGATATTTATCCGAATGGTGATGATGTCGAGATTGCGATGGGCCGGAGGGCATAGCAGGACAGACATGAGCGAGCTGTGATGCGTAGAACTCGGGGGGATGCAGACATCGAGTAGCCTTAGGGCCGGCAATGTGCTGAGATCGAGATGTTTTGGAATAGCGACTAGAAGGAATGAGAAAGTGAACGAAAGGTATGACCCGAACGTACAGTCAACGATAATCAATGACTCGAGGGACGGAAGAGAAGACGCAAGTTTATCCTGCAAAAGAGAACCACGTATAGGCATCTGTTTCGACCGTTCTGAGGCGTGAAACTGCGAACGCGTAGCAAGGGTGGAGGAGCCAGTGGAATATGATTTTAGAATTCAACAGTGCGAGGTGTGATAATTCTATTTTTCGATCCTGGAGAGGCTTCAATACGTCCGTTTCGACCGGCTGGTCAATATTCCGAAGGTCGAGTCCCAAGGAATCGATGTTCGGGGAACAATCGTTAAAGTAAGCGTCAAGGATCGCAGGAGCGAAATGGCCGTTGAAGTTGACGCGTTTGATGTTACAGTTGGGTGAGTGTAGAATGGCCTGAATAGTGGGAACACTCACCATCATGACCGGACGGAAACTCGCGAAATAGCGAGCTGTTCCCGACCGAATGGTGACTTCCCGCAGATTCGGAAATGCCATGGACGACACTGGAACCAACAAATTGAACTTGACCGAAATCATGATGTGGCGAACGAATCGGGTAAGATGAGGGTTTGCTTGAAGTCCTGAGAGACGCCGTTCATACGGCTCTACACCGTCGTATGCGGGTGTAAAGGAAACTGTCCAGAACAGATACGTCTGTGCTCGGGGGACCCACCCCTTCGAAACAAGTGCACACGCAGATCTGCGGAGGGCTGTGAAAGACACTCGAAGACGGATTCGAGCAATGCCTGTATCAAGAATATGGACCGATTCTTCTTTGTTTGACCTGAGGACAACTCAGGCGGTAGACCGTTTAACCAAGTATGTGGCCCACTGTTTGTTTCGCCGCTCATACAACTTGAAACTGTGGGTGTAATCCAGAGAAATCAGCGAGGAGAAGCGTAAAGGAAGAGAAAGGATGCTGTTGTGTACATCTGTGATTGTGAACATGTCGAGTCGACCGTATCCATGCAGCAAGTGATGTCCGAATCAGATCGCGACTGGATTGGTGATCACGTGGGCGTGTTTAAAACCGCTGTGATCGTTGAATGCAACAAATCAGGCCGTGTTGGGCAGAAATTTTTTAATTCTCTTCCAATGGGCCACCCTGACTTGTGTTGTCCCTATTATTAACGTTCCGGCCGAGGTCTGGGGATGTGGGCGGGGAAATTCCAAGTTGCCAGTCGTATTTCTTTTTGCGCTTTGGAACCAACCTCGCTTTGTGTCTATCTAATTTCAAGGAACCAAGGCATGAATTGATCATTATAGTATCAATACTGACCAGAGGGGCTCTCAGTCTCTCACCGTCCCAGAACTTCTATGGATCCATAGAAACGGCGGTAAATACAAGTGGAGAAAGGGTGAGAGGGACGGCGAATACTGCAGTCTGCGGGAAGCTCGATAGTAATCTGACGGGAAGTGGAGCAGCGAAGCACTTGGCTCTCACCCCATTCTTGGCGTGGATTCTGTCCTGCTGCGAACATATCCCAATTATGCAGCGGAGCTCACATGCAGTCAAAGCGCTCGTGTGAAGCATGGTCACACATGGTGCATGACGCTGGGGAAATGCATGACGCGTGGCTAAACGGCGCGTTTGTTCCCTGCTCGAATGTATTTCGTGATGGCGACATGATATATACAGTTTACGGTACGTCTGAGGTCGCGTCGAGGACCAACGGCATTATCTGAGCGCTCCGGGCGGTAACCGTGCACTTGAATGGGACGGGCCGCCTAACGTGAATTCAGAATGGGATCCCAATAGATTATAGAAGACGGCAAACATACGTTATAATCCCATCGGTGGTGTCGGCCACAAGTTCAATCTCTTTCCCGTGGCCGTCGACGGCGGGGCGTAACGGTGAGCCCGGCTACGGCCTTCGCGACGTTGATCCAAACCGAAACATCTGCGAGGTGTGTTCCTATCAAAGATACCATATGTGAGTTGTAATGTTGCAGATAATGCCGGGTAATTAAGAAATATACCTGGGCAGACGCTAAAGTTGAAATCAGTAACAGTATTGAGTGGCATAACAGGGGCAATCTCACCGCCGGCCGAACCCAAAGACTCCCACGTCTGTGGGATGTGGAGCGGGATTGGGGCCAAGGAAACGGTCAGGGTTGAAGTCAAACGGGTCTGCCTACACTTCCGGATCGTGCAGAAATTTCCTGCGTTGCTCGGTCAGAATATGGCCTATACAGGACACAAAACCTTCTGAAGCGTACCAGACATTGGCGATCACAAGCGCGCCCTCAGGGATAAAATATCCCTTGTACACATCATCTGTCATTGCTCGATGGGGTACCGCTGCGAAACCATGCAGGAACTTTGTAGGAGAAGGTGCCGGAGACGTGGGACGTACCTAGTGGGACAATGGGAAGCCAGCGGTAAAGCTCCTTGCAGATCGCTTCAATGTATGGCAGAGAATCTCGGTCTTCGAAGATCGGGAGGCGGGTTCGGACCGACCACGGCATCAATCTCTGCCTGAGCCTTGATTTGCATCTCGGGGTACTTGGCAGCGGCGAGGAAATACGCGGTGACGACGGAGACAGTCTGTTAATGGGGACCTTATGAGTGTTGGCAGTACTTTTGTGCCCTTCCGCTCCTCACAGTGTCAGCTCCAGCTGGCATCAAAGTTATTCAGCCAGAGCGAAGGATCGTCGATAAAGAAAATTCACTTACCCTCCGTAGAATGAAGCAGCAGACCTGAAATTCCGAAGTTGAACATGAGGTTTTGCAAAACGAAAATAACGGCCAACCGACGGACCATTTGATTTCGTAGAGGCGGTCTTCCGATATGTCTCTGTCCAGGAGCAAATTGGAAGCGTACGATTCGGTTTGTTGTCCAGTTGCCTGTTCGACATTGAGATACGCAGAGAGAACGGAATTGACGGAGAATAACACCATTTGCTCCTTGACGTATGCCAGAGGGACTTCCGCCAGGTCGTCGCAAGATTTTGTGTACGTCTTTGCAAGTCTTTTGAACCGGGCGCCTGGAAACCTATGACGTGCACATCGGGATATAGGGGTCTAATAAACGGAAGAAGAACTGACCACGAGGGGACATATTTCACTTCGAGAAAAAGAGTGAGGGGGAGTGAGGCAGCCATAATACACATGGGACGGACAGATGGGCAGCACATCGACGAGAAATGCACCAGGACGCGTGATCTCGGAAAATTCGCCGAGCGCCTGCGAACTACACCATCAAAAAAAGTCGGCAGTTGTCAGAAAACAGGAATGACCTTGTCAGCAAGGTCAACCAACGGGTCATTGGCCCGTTCCTTGATCTTATAACCATAAGTCAGATGCAAAACCATGGCACCCGCTGTCCTGATACAACTGTTAGCAAAACTGGAACGAAGTCATCCGAACTCACTTTCTGGTAGCCTTTATGATCAGATGTGAATGAATGCGTGGTTGAAGAATAAGATAACTTGATACCTCGTCGAATGCACTGGGGTTTTCTAGCACGCGTTTCAAGAGCATGTTCGCCTGGTAGTCCTGGACGGGATAGAATTTAACCATGCTCCCTCTGGTGCCGATAACTCTCCCAATCAGCTTCCGGTATTCCTTGAACCTAATTGAGTTTTCAGACCCGCAGCACGGATGGTACAATTTCTTACTGGGGTCCATATCTGGCACTGCTGAGCACGCGGTCCCATCCGCTCATGTTGACCATCTCAAGTATGGGACGGTCAGCATAGAGCATCCCCCTCTTGTCCAGAATCTCCGCAGCAATTGCCGGGTCGTTGACGATCACAAACGGCTGGCCCATGAGCGTAATCGACATGATTCCCCCTTGAAAGAAAGATGGACGTCAGGTTAGGTGAATCAGAACTTGCGGTGGCCAGAAGCTCGCTCGGTCGACACCGGCGCGTCAACCAGCTCGCATTGGGAACACATCAGATTTAAATTTGACTATGTAGAAGGAGTAAGACTCCGAAAAGGAAACACAGACCAGAGTTGAACTGTTGCAGAAAACAAACCCAAGATCGTAGAGGCTAGACTGCGCCTGATGTTTCTGGGCATTGTTAGAGAGGTAAGTTAGAGGCTTAGAGCTGAGAGCAGGGTTGTCAAGCCGCCAAATGTTGTTCAGGTTGTTGGCATCGACGAACTCTAGCTGGAGGAAACAGCCACCTGTAGCTCTTAAGTAAAAAGGAAACAATCTGGAGAGAGAACAACGACATTGATATTGAAGCTTGAAGAGCCAGGCCCAAAGGCGGTAACTCTGTCTGGTATGGATAGATGGAAGGCGGGAGAAAGCTGCTGTGAGCTTTCCGGCGCAATGAGGGGAGTTCTGCGTGGATACCCCGAACATTGGCCCAGATAAAATAAATAGACAATTGATTAACCGTGTCTTGTGCGTGGCGCGTAGACATTGGAATGCTACAAAAGAATGCAAGGGACAGAAATACGTGTTTAGTGGGTTCTGAAGTTGGAAGTAACTGGGGAAGTATGTGTTTGGCCGATAGTGGAATTGGAATAGAGATTGGAATTAGTGGAGGGTGGGTGGGGAAAGAAAAGAGCAATTTCTGGGTATGTAGAGCGCGGGGTAGGTCGTCGTATCAGGGAGAAATACAATGTGTGAGCCCCTGAACGACGGACTCTAATCCACAAACCCTGTTCTGGGGTTACCTCGTGCCTCGATCACCACAGAACGTCGATTTGTGGATCGCGCTCTGTCTGGTATGGATAGATGGAAGGCGGGAGAAAGCTGCTGTGAGCTTTCCGGCGCAATGAGGGGAGTTCTGCGTGGATACCCGATTAGCTAGGAGTTCACGACGCATCCTCGCAGGAGCCCCAATTGGAAGTAGGATGTGAACTCACAGCGGATTGGAGGCATTGAAATGCGGACAAACTCGGTATGCAAGCGGGGGTTGGCTTGCATATACGGCGCCATTATTTGCGCATGCTTCCGCAGATATAATAGGAACGCGTCGCTGGCCCAGCGGCCGATAGTTCTGACGACGTCGAATGGAGTTCCGCGGAGGAGGTAGAGGAGGGTGGATCCGATTCGGATACCGTGTCCCTGCAAAGGCTCGAGTTTGGCGGCGCGAAAAGCTTTGTGGACGCGACCAATGAAGGCTGACTTCGTTAAAGGCCGATGGCCGTTGCCGTGCCTGTACGCGAAAGATGGCCATTACACGGGGGGGCGTTGACGCGCAAATGATTCGCGAACGCTTTGCGAGGATCCGAGGCGTCGGTTTGCTCCGCGTAGTATAAGTCTTCGCCGTCGTTGTTACTCTTTGTTTTGGGCACTCCGATGACTGTCATGGTTAGCCCTTGCGGATCTACTTCTTCACGGACGTCGGAAGGCTTTGCATGCGATGATGGGTCGAAGCTCTGGAGGGTTTTAACGGTGAATTCGCCTACCCTTCCGCACGAGTAGAAGCAGGTGGTTAGACAGGACCCGACCGCCGCATCGAAAGGGACGTCGGGGTCAAGATGGGATAGGATGGATAGGATAATGTCCAAAGTGTACGGCTGCCGTTTCTTCTTGTGCGAAGACTTCGGTTGTAGGCTCGTGGCCGCTCGCAGGAGTGCCTCGCATTCGTCTTTATTTGGTGCCCATGATACGCCGTGAAGGATGTGCCAGGCGCGGACGCCCGAGAGATAATTTTCTAGGGTTTTACCAGCGTAGAGGCCGGCAACAGCCGCTAGAAATGAGGCCAGTAGGTCGGCAGACGCCGGGGCACGGATGGATTCGGGGATGTTGCGTGAGTCGCAGTAGCAGTGGAAAACCAGCAAGCCGGACCCGTATGTCCCGAGTGTACCGTCTGCCCACGAATGCGACAGCACATTTGTCACATTCTGTAAGTCTGCGGTTTGGAGAGTTTCGTTGCGATCTTTTCGAGAAATCACGGGCAGCCACTTATATAGGCGTTCGTCAGCAAAGCAAAAAGGGCGTAGGTTAGAGGCACGGAGAGGTAGATGTTGCGGGTATGGCCTCGGGCGTGAAGAGCTGCTATGTAGGCCGACTTTTGGTTTAGTCGTTCCATATAAATTCCGCGATCCAGTCGTCGGTGCCAACAGGCTGGAATTGGGCATCCACGGGGTTACGCTGCTTTGCGAGTGGGGCACGGGTTGGAGCGGGGTTGGGGGTGTCAAAATCGACGATGAAAGGAAAGAGGGCATCGGGGATGGGAATGGGAGGTAGGAGGAGGCTGCGTGGTGGGAATCGTCCGCGCGAGGGATCATCGGCGGGGTTAGAGAGGGTGGAAACGTAACGGGTGTGGATTGTAATCCCCGAGGACTCGCAGACGGCGTGGATGCGCTTGAAAACATTGTTAGTCTCTTCGTTTGCACTCCTCCCGTTCCACCATCCTTTGACAATGCCGTCATTATCCCCCGTAGACAACCAAGTGTCCCGGGTTGGCACCCATAGCGATGATGGTGCGGACGAGGAGCTCGAACCCGACGGCTTCTGCCCACAAGATCTTTCGACGCTCAGATTCCCACCCGGGCAGGAAGCGCCAGGCGCGCCAGTGCGAACCGATGACAATGCCCACTCCAATACCGGAGCTCGCGTCTGAGAAGGCTGAGATGTCGGCGACCTGATCAAGCTGTTAATAAATGCATATATAATTTGAGTTTGGAATGGATGTGACCTCGCAAGGGCCGGGAATAATTCTGGAAAGGGTTGGCTTGGATAGGATATTGAGCCACCATTCAAGGTCTGCGTTGGTGGCTCGAGGGGCGGTACGCGGCATGAAAGGACTGTCACCGTAAATCCCGAGCATGAACTCCAGGCAGGTGATGTACGCTCGTCCAGTCGTAGTAACCAGGCACGCATGGATGAGTTGGCCATGGAGTTTCGCGACTTCCGACTGGATGTGAGTTCGTTTGGACAGCCACGCTGTAATCGAGTTGCTATATTTCGCCATCTTTTGGGGGGGTAAGCGCAATGCGACGAGACTCAAGGTCCCAAATGATGCCTGTGAACGGGGCGGCTGTAGCGAACTGGATGTCTTTACTCTGTTTCCACGGTATTCCCAAATAAGTGGAAACACGGTCAATGTCGTCGAAATTGTAGGAGAATTTCGAATCGACTTCGCTCCGCGGCGAGGCAGAAGACAAGTCCAGGATGGGGAATGCAAAGTCCTCGTCGTATTCTTCCACTCGGCCGTCAGGTAGCTCGCTCCCTCCCCACCAGAAGCGACCTTTAGACTGTTTACGGCCACCCAGAGCGAGGAGTCGACGGTGGAGCGAGGCTCGCTTGGCGTTATATTCCGGAAGGAACTCGCAGAGAATTCGCATGAAGGCTGAGTCGTCGACCCACTTTGAGGTTGGACCAATACCCCGAGCGCGGAGGATATCTGCGAGGCCATCGCCCACGCAACCGTATGCTCCGGCTCCCGATGACTCTCCGAAGCAAACACTGGTGTCCGCAGCGTAAACATCTTCCGTGCGGCCGGCCAGGTCCGGACGATGAGTGAGGTCGAAGAGATCTGCAGGAAGGCGCAGGACTGTGCCTGGCCATTGGGAGGAATGAGTGGGGATATTCCGGTAAGCCTCGGAAACATCGCGGACGCCGATTTGTGAACCAGGGGGGAGCATGGAAACCTTGAAACACATCGCGTTGAAAGTACCCCAGGTGCACGGGAAATCGTCCGAATTAATGAAGTAATTGATGGAATGATGGCCGTCTCGAGGGACTCGAGGGAATGAGTAATTCTGGACGAGACGCATTTTCTCAAGCTCGTGCGGTTTGGGGACCATGGAGAGGGGAGAGGATTGGAAGTTTCCGAGACAATCCTCCATCTGTGACCGAGAAAATGGGCCAATATACCGTCCCGCAGCAAATTCAGACAGGATGACTTGTCGAAATGGCAACTGGTGGGTTGAAAGGGATGCGCTATTAGAGGGAGTGATGGTGGAATGAATGGAAGGAATGGATATACTGAACCCGCGGCGCAGGCCGTCAGGAATCGTTGGATATCTGGAAATGAGGCCCGTGTCGTGAAGCGCTGTTTCCCAGTTCTTGGCAATGAGAGGAGTGAGGGGGTTAGAGCTTCGCTCGGAGATGGCAGCCCGAAGCTCCGTGAGTGGTCAAGCCACAACCAGAGCATTCGTGGACGTGCCTGCCTTCGGACTTGCATCCCTTCGGCCACTGGAACTGGAGGCAGATGTTCTCCCCCTGTGGGTTCGTGAGCTTTCCCTGGCGGTCGCGATGGCACCGAGCGGGTGATCCGTTCCACAATGTTGTTGCCCTGCAGTTCTGGACATCCTGGTGGGACGCGAGGCAAAGGGCGCAGACGAAGGTCCCGTTCTCGGCGCCCCGGGGAAAAACCTGGTTGGAGTTTGGGTTATTCGAGGTTTGTGGCTGCTTATTCTCGTGGTTGGGAGGAGGATATGGGGTGAAGCGATTACCGCCAGACCCGGCGTCGTTGCGCGGGGCTCTGAGGCTAGAAAATAGGATATGAAATGGTCCATTTTAAAAGGAAGAGATGCGCCGAAGCGGTTGGATCAATGGCAAGAGGCAGTTGGATCAATGGCAGGCCAAAAAGGCAGTTGATAAATGGCAGGCCAAAAAGGCGGTGGATCAATAAAAATGGCGGTTCGGTTGGACCAATGCGTGATGGGAAGGTGGTATGATGGCAGAGGGGGGAGGGGGGGGTTGCGGAAAGAAAACGGAAGCGTGGAAGACATCAGCATTGGACGACTCGGAAACAGACGCGAGACAACGCACCTCGATATTGCTTGTTCACGGCGCTTATTGAACAACTCGTCCCCAATTTTTGCTAACAGTCCTTCGTTAATCCGAGCGATGTTGAAAGATTGCGGTGTTCCCAAAGTTAGGTGCCATTCATAACGGGTTCGGTCTGCATAGGTCTGAAGAGTCAGATCCCCCTGGGGCTGCTCGCGAAGCGAGTGGTTGCAGATTAGATAAAAGAAGTGGGTGATGGCGTCAACGTGGGGCTTTGGCCAATTGGCGCGGATAATTTCTTTGGTGAAGCGCGACTGGCCCAGTTCGAACTCGCGCCATGTTAGTTGGTCATCACGAACCATGTTCTTGTGAGCGGAGGACGAGGGACCAGCCTGCACGGAAAGCTGATTGTCCTTGGTTTGGGTCAGCCGGACGGAGGAGATGTCGTCGTTGGAGGAGAGAGCAGTGGAAGCTGCTTCGGCGAGGCCTTTGGGAGTGAAAGGCCACAAGAGACAGTACTCCCGCTTTTCGAGTTTCCTCTGGGCAAAGGGGGAGATGCGCGTCTCGAGAGCGGAAGGGGCATCACCGTTTGCGTTAAAGTCGCCCAATTTAGGCTTCTTGGCTTCCTCTTCGAGCCTCTCTTTCTCGGCAATCTTTGCGGCTTCTGCGGCCTCCTCCTCGGCCGCCTTTCGGCGCGCTTCCTCAACAGCTTTTTCCGCGGCCTTGTCGGCAGCAACCTGCTCCTCCCACTGTTTCTTCCTTTTGTCATTGGCTTTGGTCCAGGCAGCGACCAGGCTGTCGATGGCTGTTTGGTTGTTTGCGTTTGATGGTGTTACGGATGTCGGCAAACTCCTCGGAGGCGAAGTCGGGGCAGGACTCAGTATTGGGGTCAAATAGGAGTCGCACGGTAGAGGTCCCGTTTTGAGTAGACGACGGTGTTGACATGACGGGAGAATGAGGTATGAGAATGTGAAAGAAAAGAGCAATTTCTGGGTATGTAGAGCGCGGGGTAGGTCGTCGTATCAGGGAGAAATACAATGTGTGAGCCCCTGAACGACGGACTCTAATCCACAAACCCTGTTCTGGGGTTACCTCGTGCCTCGATCACCACAGAACGTCGAAATGCAAAAACCAGATGACGAGACGTGCTTGACATCACGGAACTTTTTGGCAAATCAATGCTGACGCGTGGGAGGTACAAATATTGTTTCAACCAATCAGAGAGCCAGAAAAGGTGCTTACGCAAAAACAGCTGACGAAAACGGGAGTTTACTGCAAAAAGTTAAAATCGGGCTCCCTAAGACCTGTACCTAACGGTAGTAGGAATCAGTGATGAGCCACCTCAAATTTGGGTGATTCCTAACAGAGAAGAGGAGGAACAGGAGGTCACAATGCAAACAAGGGGAAGGAGAGCTAAGAAAACTACCTAATTTGAGCCTTGTATCGACGTACAAGTTCGCAATCTTTTTTTTTGTTGGCTAATTGAGCCTGTAAATGGCTCAAAATGACGCGACAAATGGAATATATATAGTGACTACCCAGATTTCAGACAGCCTCAAGTTCAGATTATTTCAGCTGATGAATCAGACGAGCTGAAATGTGAGCTGAAACCGCCGAGCTGAAATCAGTGCCGAAACAACTAGTAAGCTGATTTGCAACAAATCAGCTTACATTTCTGCCGGGCTGAAACGCCGAACCTATACATTTCGGCTCGAGTTTCGGATGAGCGGATGAGCGGAATTGTTTAGTTTCGATAAAAAGTGACGTTCATTCAACCCTTGGTCACAGTAGCCGGCTTTCACTTTTCCCCGCAATGCATATGGGTGCCTCGACGAGATTTTTCAAAAGCTTGACTCTTATTCTTCCTCTCTTGGGCCCGGGGTTAGTCTTCGGGCAGTCTACCCCCGACGCCAGTTCCATGCGTGGTCCACCCAGCCGCTACTGTGGAGCAGAAGCAGATTTTCAACACCTTCGTCGAGGAATTCTATGTCAAAAGGTGCACTAGCTTGCCACCCTCATCAAACTCCGTCCTAACCTCTCCCATCCCCATCAACAGAGACATCCCCCGCGCATTCACCCACATCGCCGCAGGACTACATCCAACACAACCCCTTCGAGTTGGACGGAATCACTTCGTCGTTCAACTTTCTGTACCCTATCTTTTTCAAACACATCTGTAACCGTGCAGATTCTGCATCGGGTGTTCGAGGCGCCGTATGGCTGGCTGCACTATCGGGTGGATGGGCTTCTGGAGGAGCCGACAGCAATTTTGGACTTGTTTAGGTTTAATGGGACGTGCGTGCAGGAACACTGGGATGTGATACAGGAGCGCCCAGTGAATGCGACGAATCCGCATCCGTTGTTCTGATCGGACAATGACGCTAAGTACCCGTTGACTACCAGGAATATAAGGAGTAGGAGTATAAGTATATCATATGGGGGTAATACTGTGTTGCAATTATCTGTTTTATTTCTCGAAAATTCACTGAAAAAAAAGTACCACTCTTGGCGGAGGAGCACTTTCACTCGTAAAGGTGGTAGAAGAAAAGAGAACCGGCGTCTTCATTCAAAAAATTCACCGCTAGTTGGTTTTGCAAATTTTCGATGCCATTCGGAAATGAGGAAATGATCACCATTACAGCTAAATAGATATTAATGCACCACACGACCCAAGCCTGCCCTTCAAGAGTTTTCGAGCAGTACGCTTGAAAGTTATGGAATTTGGATTACAGAACATTTATTCAAATTCGACGAGAGCGTACGGAGTGCCGCAAGAACTCGATCGGCACCGCAGGCATTGCGCCATGCAGGCGGTGCCGAGCTGGCTTGACTGCGGCATGGTTCTGGAAACCTTTCTAGTAAATGGCCCGCAGTGGATTCCAGTTATTTTGGTCTCTGGACTCAGCCCAATCCTCCAGGTAACTTCTATAGGGCCCTTGCCACCGGGTAAAGCCGGAGCGTCCATGGTAATCTGTTATTGAAGTAATCACAAGCGGTAAGTATTTTGTACGCAGGTCTGGATTTCCTGCCCACTGGTTTACAGTGGTTCCACTGAGCGCTCATAACAGAAACGGGCTCAATTCTCGCTGGTTTTCAACCAAGAAGACATTAATTCTTCCCAATCCCCCTCGAATTTGTTTGTGCATCACTCATGTATTACCCAGTCCTATCCCTCCTTTCTCACTCGTGTGTTACGCTCAAGGCAAGGACATTGCACAGTATTTCACGAACAACATTCACATTTTTGATCCTTGATAAATCAAGTTTTGGGCGAATTCGGCTTCAAAGATGCATACAAAAGTTTGAACCACCTTACGCAGTAGAGACCACTTGATTTAACCATCAGCCCCCAATAAATTATTTAATAAACTTTTAACAACTCCACCCAAAAAATTTGCTTGCAGAGCTTCTTTTTGACAGTTGCGGCATCATACGAGAAGGATTTAGCTCCGAGATATTGTTTTTTTCCCGTTAATTCCACCATTGGGACAGATAGCTCGTGTTTAATTTTTCTACATGTGAGCCGCCGACTTATAATGAATTCCGCTGGAATTCGATGGTTTTCGAACTTCTGCAGGCCGTTAGTGATTGGTTCGTGATGAGGTATGCCGTTCCAAATGCACTTTTATTATTCCCCACCTTTTTCACATTTCATCAACTTTTATGGTAAATTTTGCAACTTTCCCCACAACTTTGCTCACTTTTGAAGCTCAAAATAAGGTGGGGATCTCTCATATTTTTCCCCTACTTTTATTACCAGACTTACGATTTCACCAACTTTTGTTTTGAACTTCACCAACTTTTCCAGCCTGAAAATCCCCCCCACAACTTTTGGAGTCAAATTTTTTTCATTGCTCAAAGGGAGCCTAAGCTTGTAAAAATAGCAGATCTCGATGCTCCATACACCTGACTACGCTGGCTCCGACGCAACAAGCAGAATATGCTGCACTGCTTGACCACTAAATGCGAAATGTCAATCAGCTGTCAAATGTCAACCGATCCGATAAGCGAAGAAGACACCGATCACCTTGACATCAAGTTCCAACCTCTGCAACACACTCCGCGTACCAGGGTTCACATATGGGAGTGAGATTTGCAATCCCCGTGCTATCGAGACACATCTGTCAGCCAGCTGAGCTACTAATGCATATCCTCTCTAGGTTGTGCCTCAGACTCCCGATTTCAGTCAGATTGATGCCAAGGTGACCAGTGTCTTCATCGCTTATCGGATCAGTTGACACTTGACAATTGATTGACATTTCACGTTTAGCAGTTTGAGCAGCGCAGCATATTCTGCTTGTTGTGTCAGAGCCAGCGTACTCAGGTGTATGGAGCATCGAGATCTCCTATTTTTTACAAGCTTAGGCTCCCTTCTGAGCAATGAAAAAAATTGACTCCAAAAGTTGTGGGGAAATTTTTGAACTGAAAAAGTTGGTGAGTTCAAAACAAAAGTTGGTGAAATCGTAAGTCTGGTAATAAAAGTAGGGGAAAAATATGAGAGATCCCCACCTTATTTTGAGTTTCAAAAGTGAGTAAAGTTGTGGGGAAAGTTGCAAAATTTACCATAAAAGTTGGTGAAAATGCAAAAAAAAGGTGGGGAATAATAAAAGTGCATTTGGAACGGCATAATGAGGATCAGCGACGACCACCATCTGCCGATGTCCACTGGCCACCAGCGACTTTTCTAGTTGCGGGTGTATTAATACCTGGAATGTGGAGTCAAAGTAGCAAGATTACCCAGGTAATTATGCGGAATGCGCCGCCGTTTGCTCTTGAAGAATGATCTTTGTCTATGACAAGGTCCATGACCAAGTGTCGGTCCAGACTGGGCCGCAGTTCAATTCTCATCGCCCTTAAATCCGCACTTCGATGCGTGGAGGTGCGGCATTGACTACCAACTGGAGTGTCTAGATTTCCTTCTCACTGTTGTCTCGCTATACTGGAATAAACATTGATCCGGCTCAGATCTTCACAGGCTAATCCCGACAAGTCGTGTGCGCTTTTGGCAAGATCCACGCGAGCCCGTTCTTCTTACAAGGTCCATCCGGCTCCGAGTCCTTATCTTTGCTCAGACTTCATGAAGCCCTCATTCTTGTAACATTCCAATTGGATAGATTCAGCTGCGTGTGAGATCGCACTGACGAGGCTCCCACCATCATCTTATCTCATCAGTCTCATCTTACGTTGGATTTGAACTGTTCATCATAACATCAATGAATACCAATCCATCCTGGTTTGAGTATCACGCCTCGGAACAGATATGTAACATAATATGTATCTCCATCCCGGTCGATCTCGTGCGGCCATCCCACGGTCGGACGGTCCCTGGAATGACGTGAGATGATGTTATAGGACTTTGGTTGATTATATGTCTGGTTTCATTTCATCATAACGAATCTTGACTCTTTGTTTGACCGGCGTTTCCAAAACCTACATCTATCCAGCAGACATCTCTTTGGCGCCTTTATTCGCAACGACACACCCCGTCGGAGGTATACACTGAAATGTTTCACCAAACTGCGCCGTTGACTTCTGACCCCATTCGGTGCGCGGCAGCTCACACACTGTTATAACTCCTCACAATTACTTGGCTTTCATTTGCTCGGGCAACTACGCCGACCTTTGGGCCGCACATGTAGCTCGTTGACGCCCCTCGGACTCAGTTCCCCGACAATGTCGATATGAAACGGTGTCATTTCACTTGGTCGCAGGAGTCGCTTCTTTCAAACTAGCCGGGAGTCTTTTTGGCGAATTCCAGGGGTAAACATCAGGTCTTGTCCAATGTTCAGCCTCCTATTCGCGCTATATGAGGGGGAAGAGATGTTTACCGAGAAAGAACCACGGCGCTGACCTGATAATAGCAAACTCGATATCACAGATGTTTGATGAATGTCTTGAGCACACTTCAACTCTCCCATTCCTTCTCATGCTCGTGGGACCCTCGGGTGTTTATATTTTCAACTTCTCTCTTTCGGCTCCGTGTCTGTGGTCAAATATCCATGGCTCTAATATTCCAACCGCCTAAAATGGACGCCAGGAAACATATAAAAGGATAGACTGAAGCTACGAAAATCCCAAGCCTCCTACCGAGTCTAATATCTTCTCAACGATGTTCTCCAAAGTTTTCTCTTCCTGCCCTCATTCCCGCCATCCTGGCCGCCGACCATGCTGTCACCGTTGGCGCCAATAATGCTCTGGCGTTCAGCCCCACCTCCATCGTTTGCGGCCGTCGGCGACACCATCACCTTCACAGTGTATGCGCATGCGATTTACTCTAGGTTTAATGTATCTTTCTTACCTATTTAAATTTAGTGTCTCGCGCAACCGTAAGCGACCGCCTTTGCATGTATAATTGGTTGTTTCAACTGACACAACTGGTCTCAAGACTCGGTCACATCCACGTCGTTCTCCGGCGCCGTCTGCCCACCTCCCAACGGCGGAGTGGGCCCCAATGGATTGACTCTGGCTTGTGAGTTTTGCCGCCATCCCGAACTATTTGTTCCAACGGCCGCGCAGTCTCTCCGATCTCGACGGCTCGCAGCCCACTTTTCACGTATACCGTAGTCGATACCGTGCCCCACTTTGGTGCCTGCAAGCAAGCTGCTGGTGCTCACTGCCGTGAGCTTTTTATGACTGTGGGACGTCTGTATCTATGCTCACCACACGATTTTTCACAGGGGCCGGGATTGACTTTCGCCATCAACCCGAGCTCAACCCAGACCTACGCACAGTTCCTCGCGAACGCCAAGGCCTCTTAAATTGAAAATTGGTCCGGGGAGAGAAGTAGCAAAGGGTTTATAGGGAAATGTGCTATTTTTTGTGGTATCTCGGAATTCTGGCTCGGTTTCATTGCGTGGAATTTCCACAGCCCTAATAGGATGAAATCAGTTTTCTTCGTTGTGAGGGGAGTGTGAAAAAAGACCTAGGTCCGCACAAAATCTGCAGCGAATAATGATTTCATGCTCGCCTTCCTCATGGTCATTGCCATTATAATGAATGTCGAGACGGCTGATTGGGTGTGCAACGCTGCGAGGGCGGCCGCGTCTTTGCTGAATCTGTCAAAAGTATATGTATTACTCTTCAGCGTATCGTAATATTTATCCGAATGGTGATGATATTGAGATTGCGATGGGCCGGAGGGCGTAGCAGGACAGACATGAGCGAGCTGTGATGTATAGAACTCGGGGGATGCAGACATCGAGTAGCCTTAGGGCCGGCAATGTGCTGAGATCGAGATATTTTGGAATAGCGACTAGAAGGAATGAGAAAGTGAACGAAAGGTATGACCCGAACGTACAGTCAACGATAATCAATGACTCGAGGGACGGAAGAGAAGACGCAAGTTTATCCTGCAAAGAGAACCACGTATAGGCATCTGTTTCGACCGTTCTGAGGCGTGAAACTGCGAAACGCGTAGCAAGGGTGGAGGAGCCAGTGGAATATGAATTTTAGAATTCAACAGTGCGAGGTGTGATAATTCTATTTTTCGATCCTGGAGAGGCTTCAATACGTCCGTTTCGACCGGCTGGTCAATATTCCGAAGGTCGAGTCCCAAGGAATTGATGTTCGGGGAACAATCGTTAAGGTAAGCGTCCGGGATCGCAGGAGCGAAATGGCCGTTGAAGTTGACGCGTTTGATGTTACAGTTGGGTGAGTGTAGAGTGGCCTGAATAGTGGGAACACTCTCCATTATGACCGGAAGGAAGCTCGCGAAATAGCGAGCTGTTCCCGACCGAATGGTGACTTCCCGCAGATTTGGAAATGCCATGGACGACACTGGAACCAACAAATTGGACTTGACCGAAATCATGATGTGGCGAACGAATCGGGTAAGATGAGGGTTTGCTTGAAGTCCTGAGAGACGCCGTTCATACGGCTCTACACCGTCGTATGCGGGTGTAAAGGAAACTGTCCAGAACAGATACGTCTGTGCTCGGGGGACCCAACCCTTCGAAACAAGTGCACATGAACGCAGATCTGCGGAGGACTGTGAAAGACACTCGATGACGGATTCAACCAATGCCTGTATCAAGAATATGGACCGATTCTTCTTTGTTTGACCTGACGACAACTCAGGCGGTAGACCGTTTAACCAAGTATGTGGTCCACTGTTTGGAATGAATGAATGTTTGTTTCGCCGCTTATGACAACTTGAAACTGTGGGTGTAATCCAGAGAAATCGGCGAGGAGAAGAGTAAAGGAAGAGAAAGGATGTTTGTTGTGTACATCTGTGATTGTTAACATGTCGAGTCGACCATGCAGCAAGCGATGTCCGAATCAGATCGCGACTGGATTGGTGATCACGTGGGCGTGTTTAAACCTAAGAGGAAACGGCTGCTGTGATCGTTGATTGCAACAAATCAGGCCGTGTTGGGCAGAAAAAAATTAATTCTCTTCCAATGGGTCACCCTGACTTGTGTTGTCCCTATTATTAACGTTCCGGCCGAGGTCTGGGGATGTGGGCGGGGAAATTCCAAGCTGCCAGTCGTATTCCTTTTTCCGGACCTCGCTTTGCGTCTATCTAATTTCAAGGAACCAAGGCATGAATTGATCATTATAGTATCAATACTGACCAGAGGGGCTCTCAGTCTCTCACCGTCCCAGAACTTCTAATACTATGGATCCATAGAAACGGCGGTAAATACAAGTGGAGAAAGGGTGAGAGGGACGGCGAATACTGCGAGAAGCTCGATAGTATCTGACGGGAAGTGGAGCAGCGAAGCACTTGGCTCTCACCCATTCTTGGCGTGGATTCTGACCTGCTGCGAACATGTCCCAATTATGCAGCGGAGCTCACATGCAGTCAAAGCGCTCGTGTGAAGCATGGTCACACATGGTGCATGACGCTGGGGAAATGCATGACGCGTGGCTAAACGTCCAGAATAGGCGCGTTTGTTCCCTGCTCGAATGTATTTCGTGATGGCGACATGATATATACAGTTTACGGTACGTCTGAGGTCGCGTCGAGGACCAACGGCATTATCTGAGCGCTCCGGGGGGTAACCGTACACTTGAATGGGATGGGCCGCCTAACGTGAGTTCAGAATGGGATCCCAATAGATTATAGAAGACGGCAAACATACGTTATAATCCCATCGGTGGTGTCGGCCACAAGTTTCCATCTCTTTCCCGTGGCCGTCGACGGCGGGCGTAACGGTGAGCCCGGCTACGGCCTTCGCGACGTTGATCCAAACCGAAACATCTGCGAGGTGTGTTCCTATCAAAGATACCATATGTGAGTTGCAATGTTGCAGATAATGCCGGGCAAATAAAGAAATATACCTGGGCAGACGCTAAAGTTGAAATCAGTAACAGTATTGAGTGCCACAACAGGGGCAATCTCACCGCCGGCCGAACCCAAAGACTCCCACGTCCGTGGGATGTGGAGCGGGATTGGGGCCAAGAAAACGGTCAGGGTTGAAGTCAAACGGGTCTGCATACACTTCCGGATCGTGCAGAAATTTCCTGCATTACTTGGTCAGAATATGGCCTATACAAGACGCAAAACCTTCTGGAGCATACCAGACATTGGCGATTACAAGCGCGCCCTCAGGGATAAAATATCCCTTGTACACATCATCTGCCATTGCTCGATGGGGTACTGCTGCGAAATCATGCAGGAAATTTGTAGGAGAAGGTGCCGGAGACGTGGGACGTACCTAGTGGGACAATAGGAAGCCAGCGGTAAAGCTCTTTGCAGATCGCTTCAATGTATGGCAGAGAATCTCGGTCTTCGAAGGTCGGGAGACGGTTCGGACCGACCACGGCATCGATCTCTGCTTGAGCCTTGATTTGCATCTCGGGGGTACTTGGCAGCGGCGAGGAAATACGCGGTGACGACGGAGACAGTCTGTTAATGGGGACTTTATGAGTGCTTGTCAGTACTTTTGTGCCCTTCCGCTCCTTACAGTGTCAGCTCCGGCCGGCATCAAAGATATTCAGCTAGTGCGAAGGATCGTCGATAAAGAAAATTCACTTACCTCCGTAGAATGAAGCAGCAGACCTGAAATTCCAAAGTTGAACATGAGGTTTTGCAAAACAAAAATAACGGCCAACCGACGGACCATTTGATTTCGTAGAGGCGGTCTTCCGATATGTCTCTGTCCAGGAGCAAATTGGAAGCGTACGATTCGGTTTGTTGTCCAGTTGCCTGTTCGACATTGAGATACGCAGAGAGAACGGAATTGACGGAGAACAACACCATTTGTTCCTTGACGTATGCCAGAGGGACTTCCGCCAGGTCGTCGCAAGATTTTGTGTACGTCTTTGCAAGTCTTTTGAACCGGGCGCCTGGAAACCTATGACGTGCACATCGGGATATAGGGGTCTAATAAACGGAAGAAGAACTGACCACGAGGGGACATATTTCACTTCGAGAAAAAGAGTGAGGGGGAGTGAGGCAGCCATAATACACATGGGACGGACAGATGGGCAGCACATCGACGAGAAATGCACCAGGACGCGTGATCTCGGAAAATTCGCCGAGCGCCTGCGAACTACACCATCAAAAAAAGTCGGCAGTTGTCAGAAAACAGGAATGACCTTGTCAGCAAGGTCAACCAACGGGTCATTGGCCCGTTCCTTGATCTTATAACCATAAGTCAGATGCAAAACCATGGCACCCGCTGTCCTGATACAACTGTTAGCAAAACTGGAACGAAGTCATCCGAACTCACTTTCTGGTAGCCTTTATGATCAGATGTGAATGAATGCGTGGTTGAAGAATAAGATAAATTGATACCTCGTCGAATGCGCTGGGGTTTTCTAGCACGCGTTTCAAGAACATGTTCGCCTGGTAGTCCAGGACGGGATAGAATTTAACCATGCTCTCTCTGGTGCCGATAACTCTCCCAATCAGCTTCCGGTATTCCTTGAACCTAATTGAGTTTTCAGACCCACAGCACGGATGGTACAATTTCTTACTGAGGTCCATATCTGGCACTGCTGAGCACGCGGTCCCATCCGCTCATGTTGGCCATCTCAAGTATGGGACGGTCAGCATAGAGCGTCCCCCTCTTGTCCAGAATCTCCGCAGCAATTGCCGGGTCGTTGACGATCACAAACGGCTGGCCATGAGCGTAATCGACATGATTCCCCCTTGAAAGAAAGACGGACGTCAGGTTAGGTGAATCAGAACTTGTGGTGGGAGTGGATGGCCAGCCGGAATCACCGTATCTGTCTCCCCAGCGCGCAAATGTCTTCCACGCATGGCTCTTGGGCATATCGAAGACATTTCCAATGAGCGGCCATCCCTTTGGTCCGGGTGGAAGAGGCAAGCTATTTTTTTTCGTGTATAGATGGTAGCAAACGGACAGAGCCGCCGCTGCGAGGAGTCCGTCGGTGGCTGTAGGGGTAAACATGTGCTGGGGACGGTGGCCGAGGAAAGAGACTCGACAGAGATGTGCTGGGCTAAGTACCGGATTGCGCCCACAGAAGAAAATTCGGGTAACAATGAACGCGTCATTTTAGTCCCGGCCAGACTCTCCAAATTGCCACTAAGCGATTGGTTAAGCCCATATTTGTGTGTGTTGCCAGGTTCTTGCCTTCCTAATTCGTCTCGCCGATGGTTGAACATTACTCCGAAAGCAGCTCCAGGAAATATGCAGAGGCTCGAGACCTGCATTAAGTAACTCATGACAAGAATGGAATTGAATAATGGAAGGCGGTCCCATAAAGACCCAACGCGCGTCTTGGGCGATAAAAGTTGCTAAAAAAATGCGTCTGGAAAGTACGAGATCAATAGACTGGATATTTGTTCGAGTACATACATAAAGGACAAATCATCACTCATAATAGGCGACTACGACCTCTTCAGGCATCAAGGTTGTCACCACACCACTGTACGACGACAAGTGCTGCCAGTGAGCGCCCTTGGGAGCACCGACCAGAGCCTTGTCGCTCGCCATCCGCGTCCGAGGCCCCTCGCTCGCGTGGAATCGCGGTGGCATTGTACACCTCGTACTCGAGGTCCTCCACCGCATATCCCGCGTAGCTCAACTCATGCAACGGCATTCGCGGCACCGCGGCACGCACCGAGGTGCGGCGCCATCCGTGGTCCCGTCCCCCAACGCCGTGGCCGTTGCCGTCGCAGCTGTAGGAGAAGAGCGCAGCCGGGACATGCATGCCGTACCCGTGCCGGGGGATCCGCCGCATGCAGGCCGTTGGAGAGGTATACGAGGATCTTGGACGTCCCGGCGCGGAGCGGGCTTTCGTGGATGGTCAGAACGGTGGCGGCGTTTTCGAACTTTTGGCCATCGAATTCCGGCGTTTCGACCACGAGAGGCACAAGGGTCGAGAGCGGGGTGCGCTTCGAATTCTGGCCCGTCAAATCTGAAAGGGGGCTCCAGTGGGGCGTGAACGCGGCGATGGAATAGAGCAGGACTTTTGTCTCGAGGCTGCGCATACCAGGCGATCTTCCGTCGGGGGGTCTAGCTTCGTATTCCACGTCGCCGACGACGACGAGGTATCGTCCGGAAACGACGTCGACCCAAGGGACCTACGCGGAATATCGGTATTTACGCGGCGAACAGCCACAGGAGTAGGAAATACCGAAGACCCGCCGAAAGCCATCGAGAAGAATGTATCTTCTGGTGGGCCAGTCGATAATGATAGTCTCATACCCTCCAAGGGCATTGAGACGCATATGAGCAATCAGTAGGCTCCCGCAGATAATTGGAGCGGCGTGCGCATAGGGACGCGGGGAGGAGCTGGGTGAATTCCTGCATCTCCCCGAATACTTGTCAATTTGCACGACCTGCAGCGTGAACCTCAAAAAAAAAAAAAAAAAAAATTGAATTTATATAACGCTGAAGTGCCACACCGCATGCGTACCTATCTGACAAGGTCATCGCCAGGGTGATAGTAGTTCCAGAGTCTCTTGGGTCCACACTGAAGGTGTGAGCAAAGACAGGCCGACTCCAAAGCTGCCGCTTGGTCTCCACGTCCCATATCTCCACTCCAGCCCGGTGCGAGACGACGACAAAGCGACCACCGTTGACGAGTTTGACCTTGGAGTCGCCTTGATAGCCCTGCGATTTGCGGACGTTTACCGGTAAGACGAGCTTCGTGGAGGGGCTCCAAGACCGTGGTCCCTGGACAACGCGTTTAACGTGGTCAATGAGCTCCGTGGCCGAGTGGTTAGTGGCGACAAAGCCAGGAGGGAGCTCGAGCAGGGAAAGTTGGATCAGATTTTCGACTAGGGAAACCCAGAGCTGTTTGAACCCGTGCCACCGTTCGCACGTAACGATTGACCTACAAATCGGACGACTCAGAGAGGCGGTGGGGAAGCGAAAGGGAATACTTGACTAGTGACATAGAAATTACAGAATTAATATCGCAAAGGGCAAGTATTCGGAGGAGAACATCCTCTGTGAGGTCGCCGAGGTTGGTGGTTAACATCTGAGCTATGACGGCGTACGTCGCGTCGGATCAGTCGGGCTTTCAGATGTCGTTCCTCCGAAAATCCGAACCGTAGCTGAAGTTTGATTACTCAAGGTCCTACTGGCGTAAGTATTCAGGGCGGTCGCACTTTCCTGAGATAAGCTTCTGTTCACCAGCTTGATTTATTCCAGCGGTGGTTCTCCCGCAGATATTTGTCGGATACCAATCATCACTTCAGGTTGGGCATCGCCTTCTCGCTCTGGCTTTCCTGCACACAGGCTCAAATAGCTCTTCGTGACCCTAATTCTGTTACTTAAATACATGGCTTTGTAGTGATTCTTCAAGTTCACATTTTCAATTTTCAATTCATCCTGCAACCCCCGTGCCAAGTTCGGGGTTCAGTCTGGGTTACCTTTGTCCTGATGACAGTGAGGCCTACATGTACAGAAGAATTAGCTTTTCCGAGGGATATATACCTCAATAATCGTTTTCCCCTTATTTACTACTTGAAGCCTTCGAACCGTGATTGGTTTCAATGGGGTGGTTGTGGTTGTACATCAGGAAATAGCATCAGTGGCGGTTGTGACTTTCCTTTTTCTCTTTTGTACATCCACTTGCAACGCCGAGCGTTCCACTCTCAGTGCAGCCATCTATAGAACGACTTGTCTGGTTCCTAGGCTATCACTTTCCAACGGTCACATTCACTACCCAGGAAGTTGCCATGTCTTCCTTCAATTCTACTTCGCTGTGTCCGAGAGGACTTGGCCGTTTGCAAATAAATAAATACTCTTTCGCAACGCATCTACGTCCTCAACTCCTCCTGCCTCGCGCAGACTCGGTGCCTTTGCCACACTCTCCCTTGTCACCGCGGTCTCACTAAGCTGTTACACCCTCGGCGCACTCTACCCTCCTGCCCCAATCTCGCTGCTATATCCGCGCCCCGCACCCCCACCTCCCGCGGACCCAAACTCCGCGGAATCTCTCGCGTACACGGAAGCACTCGAGACGAAACTCCAGACACTACCTCTCCTTCGGGAGCTGCGGGCGCGGGCCGATGCGGACGAGTGGTACGAGACGCGCGCCCGCACCAGCAAATCCCGGACGAGATTAGGGTGAACAATTTACTGCGGGGTCGCTCCGGGGGCCCGGCAGGCTCGCGCTGTGGCCCCTCGCGCGCGTCAAGAAGGACGAGAGCGAGGCGGTGGTGATCATACACTTGGGGCGCTCGCTCTGCGGCCACGACGGTATCGTGCACGGCGGCCTACTCGCTACTCTCTTAGACGAGCCCTCGCGCGAAACGTGTGTGGTTTTTATATCTCCTTCCACGCGTGCGAGATGCTGATTATCATGCATGCATATAGGCATTCACCAATCTGCCAGAAAAAGTTGGGGTGACGGCGACGCTTTCGCTCAATTATCGCGCTCCCACCCGCGGGATCAGGTCCGTAGTTGCCCTGAAGCAACGCCGCGAGGCGACTTACCATTCGTTCAGTTCGTCGTCGTTAAAACCCGACTCGTAGATGTGAAGGGCCGCAAAGCCACGGTCTCTGGTCGCGTCGAGGACCTGCAGGGGACCCTCTCGTCGACGCCACGTACGCTTTATTCACATTTCTTCAAATCATTTCTCCAGAAGACTAACGTCGAATTATCGCAGCGCGCTGTTCATCCAGCCCCGATACGCGAAGATGCTGGACCCCCAGCGGATTCGTCAGAACCTCGGTGCACCCGCCACGGCGCCGGCCCCGGTTCTACTCGCTGACGAGTAAAGTTGCCAAAGCAATCGCTGCCCGAGTAATCATCTCGGAGTCGTAACCTGCGAAACACCCGAGGTATGACTAGCATTGATTATTGTAAGTATGATTGGGAGACCACGAATAATCCGTACTAGATGGCAATAGATTATAGAGTGTATGTACACTGCGCATTGGGGATCGTCATGATTTGCTGATTTGTCTACCGATACGAGCTGTATTCAGCTGCTTTCGCGCTCATTCGCGCAGCTCTGATCAGCGCGCCAAGCTGTCTGTATCTTATCGACGCCAATCATTGATTGATCTCCATGGCCAATCCTTCCTCTCACAACGCATTCTGGTGCGACACCGGATCCATTTCAAGCTCTGTGCATATGGCGCCCATGATGCTCGATCCACACCCGGCCGGCGGAGCTCCATAACATTGCGATATTTCTGCCGCCAAATTCTTCGCAAAATCCTAGTTCTCCGAGATGTTATCCTTCACCATGAAAAGGCGGCGGGGCCTCCGCGGCAGGGCGTCCAAGGAGAAGCTCAAACTGTCGGCACCGGCACCACCTCCGCCTTCGGCGCCTGCAGACTCGGAGTCGTCGCTCTATTCGCTGGCACGGGCAGCCGTGCGTCCCGTACTGTTAGTATCAGCACCAGCAAAATGTCCCAGGCGACGTCGATGACCTCATTATCTCTGGCGTCTGCGTCCTCTTCTGCAAGCCATTGCGAAGAGCCGACCCACGACCACACAGCAAGTCTGTCCGAGGCGGGCTCTATGGTGTCTTTCGCTCAGTCTCTGGCGTCCGCGTCCGCGTCCTCCTTCAACCACCGCGCACGGCCGATCCATGCCAGCCACATCCACACTGAAATCAGCGCGCAGGACGGCCGTCTGCAGCGCCGCCACAGGTGCCAAGCAAGGGGAAAAGGAAGGCGAAAGCGAACGCGAACGCGAAACCCCTTTCGCCGATCGAAGCCTTCAAAATGCGGCTTGGTGTCGGTGCGTTACGGTTACTATCCGGTCGAGATACGCTGACGAAGGGCACTCAGAGGGCACGCACACGCGGAGGAACTCGGCCCCATCGTCGTCGTCATCATCATCGCCCCGACGTCGGTGCCGGTGCAGATGGTGCGCGTCGCCGGGAGAGGCGGGCAGGGGTCCCGCCCGCGCGCGCTAACCGTCGCCGTCGCCGCCGATGCGAAGGCGCCCGCGCCCGCCCGCGCGAGATCCGAAATGCCCCGCGCCGTCTGGCTCCAAGCCGCCCACGGCAACGCGCATCGTGGGGCGCGGCGGGCTCGCGTCGCGCCCGCGGGCCTGTTCGCGTCGGATTCGCTGCCCCCCCCCCGATCGTCTGCGTCGTCGTCGGCGCCTATAGCTACACCGTCACCGCACCCCACCCCAGCCGCGGCGTTGATCCAGGAGACGCCGCGCCCGCCGCTCGTGTACCGCCCGAGCGGCCGGGGCGGCGCGGGGTCGCGGCCGGAAGGTCAAGGTCAAGCCTGCGAAGGCGGAGGCGCAGGCGGAGGGAGTGAAGGAAGGAACGAAGGAGGATTATAAAGACTTCAGGTTCCCGTGGAGGGCGAGGGGCAAGGGCAAGGCGAAGGCCACGGAGCAGGCCCCGGACTTGGCGGCGCGCGCGCTGACGCTGACGCGGACGGACACGTGGGAGAGCACCGCGAGCTCCATCGCGTTTGCGCCGGCCCAGACGCGCGTACCACCTGGCAAACTGAGTCCAGTAGCAGCCCGCTTGCCGGTCGTGACCCATGGGAGGAGGAGGAGGGGAGGAGGAGGAGGAGGAGGACAGCTTCGAGGATAGCTTCGACTTGGCGCGCCGTCCATCGGAGGAGGGCGGATGAGCAAGCTGAGCGGACGCTGGGGGCCGAGTTTGGCTCGGCTTTGGCGGTCCCGGCGTGTCTGTGCCGCGCCTGGTGCTCTCCACAGGCCGACGACGTCCGTCGCGAGCACCACCTCCCTGAGCTATGGCTATGGCGCGTCCCTCCTGCAGCGGGCGGCTTCGACTTCCACCTCGACCCACTCGTCGGTGTGGGACGCGGCCGAGTACGGCCCCCAGCCTAAAGCGTATCGAGCAATGCGAAGTACATGTGGCGCGGCGCAGACGCCGTGCTACCCGCACCCCGACGGCCCAATCGGTATCTCGAGGACAGCGACAACGACGACTCCGCGGTCCTCTCCTCCCCGGCTCGCGCAGCGCGCGCAGCTCGACGTCCTCGGGGCTGGGCGAGGTCCACGTGCAGCCGGCCTTC
>JARKIC010002998.1:0-38214 GCA_029378375.1 Mycena olivaceomarginata
TCCATCATGATGGTATCATTGATCTCAAACGGCTCTGAGAACAATTCTGAACATGGTCGGCCTTCGTTGAGGATACACAATGGTTAGAATATTATGCTGAGGGCACCTAAAATCTTCAGTTTATGTTCCAACAAACTCAATAGAGAGCTTTTTCTCCTCTCTTTTTCATGCCGCTTGGAACGAACCGAATTCAATAAGCCAGAGACCTAAATCAGAAATCTGGCTCTATTGAGTTAAAGATTCGGACCAAAGTCACGTCGGCATCGAGTTCCGTCGCGTAATAATCGCTTGATGTGGTCAATGCAAGGCCGAAATCATCGCGCCCGCCAAATTCCCAATTAAGGATGTGACCTGACGCGCCGTCACACATCAGCAGCGCTCGTCGCGTCGAGCAAGGCAGCACAAGCCACAGAATCGGTCTCGGAACGGTAAGAATGGATTCAAAATACATTTATTATCCCTTGGCTCATACATTTACACAAAGCTACAACAATGAGAAAGGATTGTGATTCCAAAGAAATCACACATCCCGAGGCTCGCAGACAAGCAGCGCGCTCTTGTTAACGCGTTCCAGGACCATGTGAACCTTCTCACAGCTTCTTGCGAGCAGAACACACACTCTTCGGCACCCCAGATGGCAGAAGGCTTTGTGCGAGAGCACTACCACGGAGATGACGAAGATTTTGGCGAGTGTGAGGATGATGTAACCACATTTTAATTATAATGCATTAATAGAAGCTACATACTAGCTATTGGAACATGTTCCGTGGGTGCTGGAAGTGCGAATCGCGTTAGAGAACGGAAGAGATGTAAGGACCACAAATTTGCCGGTTACGTTTAGTTACCGGCCATCCCATCAGCCCATCATGATGCGGTCGGTGCCAACTACCAATTAGTGTTGCCGCGAGCTGAGGTCGAGTTGGCTCGAGGTGACGGTATTTCAAATTCACCGAGCCTCGATGCTCCACAAGCTCAGCTCGAGTCGGCTCGAGGTGATTCTATCAGTATTGCCTTAAATGGAACTTCGTTATCCCACGCCGTCCGGCCGCTGTCCGTCGCGTCGTTTTGGAGCCCTTGAGAGGTGTAAAATTGCAATTATATACTGACAATACTCGTGAACAATACGAAATTAAAAATGTACTTGAATAACAGCATTAAGGGTCGCAGAATAGAGTAAATTGGAAGTAAATAGAATTTTCACCGTTGATTTGGAGAAGTGCTAACACCCCATCCTTCCCAAGATGTGTTCAAAAGATCCACAAGCTCCTGGATCTTCCCAGTGGCTAGGAGCTCCTCAAGAACGTCGGGATCAACATCAATAACCGACAGTTCCTCCTCGGTTGCTACCCAACCCTGGTCGAAGCTAATCCTCCCGTTACGGTAGATAAACTTCAAGATCTGAAGCATCTCCATGACGGTAGGGGATAGATTTCCACGGCGTAATGCGTCTGTTTCCTTGCTCGAGGAAAAAAACACGCTCACAAGGAACAGAGGATGCCTGAACAGGTAAAATATCAAGAGCAACCCGGAAGAGCATGGTGAATCGAAACTCGCGGCGCTGGAATGAAGGAAAGTCAATGAGTTTACGGTATAACCAGGGAAATTTCAAGACTTACCTGCCAGTAGCGAAGAAGGTCCAAATCCGCAAACTCCGGATTAGTTTCATCCATAACTCCCTCGGCTTCATATTGATCAATTTCTTCATCGACGAGCCGGCGATCTTCAAGTTCAGCCAGGCGCTCAGCCTCGGCTTTCTCACTCTCAGACATCTCTGTGGCAGGAGCCGTAGGTGTGTCAAAATCCGAGCCCGACAAGGACTTGGAGAGAGCGTGGAAGCGGACTAATCCGGAAACCTGGGATCGTGCAGCGTGTGAGGCAGATGGGGGCTGAACAACACGACGAGAAGCGGTTGTGGGGATGGCCGGAGCAGGCCTTTGCTCTTTGGAACGCAAATCCTTGCGATATTCCAACATCTGGAATACAATCAGACTTGAGAGAAAAAAAAGAGCAAAGGGAGACAGTACCGCAGCGCGAAGAGACTCTTTAGCCGCGACATAATCACCGACGGTCCAATTCTCGCGGAACCATTTGAGTTTGATCGTTGGATTTAGGACTGAACGTGAGGCCGTCAGAGCTCGAACTTGTGTGATACATCATATGAGAAACAATTCACTTACCCATTGCAAGTGAATAAATCTTCGTCCGCCGAGACAAGCTGAGGTACTCTTCGAGCTTCTGCACGGACACTTTTATCGCATGGCTGAGTTCTTCGAGGTCCTTGGCGAGGTCATTAAGCATAACGATTAGCTTCTCGTACATTGGTAGAACAATGGAAAGTGTCGGAGTCTTCTCTGCAGAGACAATCTCCTGGACGATGTGAAATATTTCGAGGAATCGCCGAATGTCTTGGAGCACGCGCAGTGTCATGGGGTCGAAAGAATGATGTGCAATTTCTTCTTGGCCGGGAGCATTGAGAAACTTATCCACTGCCTACAAATTGAATGTGATAGAATAAGCTGGGATTTCGCGAACAGAACTGAAAACTGACCTGATACTGCTCCAGGACCCGATCGATCACGAGGAAAGTGGCTGACCAGCGGGTTTCAACGTCTTTCAACAATCCCACCACCCTGAGAATAGCCGGAGGGTCGCCCCATCCACCTGCCTCGTTTCCTTCCATATTGTCTTCTCGAAGGTTTCGCGACGTTGACCCGAAGCACGACACGCCGTGACCAGCTTTCGCGCAGCACCAACGGGGTCTAGAGTCAACGCCTCCCAGTATTCGATGTTATCGAGCAGGGAGTGAGGGATGGGGTTGCCGTCATTGTCGAGAACGATGTCGGGCTCGTAGAAGGGAAGGTCAGACAATGCTTTTAACCCAGCCTTCACAGCGAGGTTGATAACATGCGGAAAACATCTTCAATGTTCCTTCAGCGGTGGACCTCAATACATGCTTTAAAATTAACATACCTGATTCTGTTCCCCTGGCTATTAAAGGGAATGCCAAGCGCCGTTAATTCAAGTTCGATTTCCTCCATCATTGTGCCGTTGTTTCCGGCGTTGTCGCACGTCACTGTCGACATCTATACGTATCATTTTAGCTCTTTGTGACAATACCAGTGGAACGACTCACTTTATGAAGACAACCAATCTCCTTCATTACCTGTACGAACACCCTTCCAATATTTTCGCCCGTGTGGCTCACTTCCAACCGTCGAAACGCAACAAGTTGAGTTTTCAGTACGAGATTACCATTGGAGTCTCTGATCACGTAGTGCGCAGTAGTTGCAAGGTGTGAGTGGAGATTGACGCGAGTCCAGATATCGTCCGTGAAGGCTACGCGGCCCACAGCATTCTAGTGAGATGATTGTGAGTCTTAGGCAAGAGTCAGCATCAAATACGCACTTGAATCTCACGTATCATAGCCGTATACTCAGCGTGAAACCTTGTCGAAATGAGCTGCGCCAATTTGGTGCGATGAGGGATATCTTCGTCTTCCAGCTGTGTACCAATGAACAGGAGAAGATCTCGTAGTTCTGGACAATCCACAACATCGAGAGACTAAAAGGAGATCAGTAATAGTAAGGAGCTCGAATGATTGAAACTACCTGATCGTCAACGGCTATCCATTTTACAAGCCTCTCATAAAAGCCGGGGAGCGAGAATGGCTCGCGCTCACCAGCCGTGGTAATTCTCGAGGCCCCGAGCTTCTTCCAGCCTTTGAGTTGCTTTATCAAAACCATATCGCGCCAAACTTTCCCGTGCTCAGTCTCCAGATGATGCCGAATGGTACCCGTCTGGCCTTCGACATTCTGCCAGGCCGTCCAGTCGTCACCCCTTCAGTCCATCAGTGATATGAATCAATGGTAGGAAAATACACTCACTTGCAGAGCCGGCATGCCAGATGTGAGTAAGTCGCCTTGAGGGGCCGGTCGGGTCGAAAGAACCTCCCGCTCAGGCAAAGATTCAACTTTTGCACTCGAGTGGACGCCCCGAACAAAGTACCAGACATCAGTAGCAGCGGCAGAGCTTTTTTCTGCTTTATCCAGGAGCGAGCCCAGGTTTACACCCGGAATATTGGTGAAACTGGGATGGTAAACGGGCTCGGAGGCAGCGGAAGCTGCGGCAGCAGCCTCAGCCGTGGATGGCCCAACTCCAAAGACGGCTGGTGCATCCGGTCGAACATCACAATTAAGTCGGCGTCGAGTATTCGCCTCCGAGTTCTGTCCCCGAGGAGCTGCGGTCCGTTTTCGTTTTGTTTGCCTCGAGGTGCTAGCGGCCGAATTCACCGTGTTTGTAGTATCACCAAGCGCAGGGCGAAAAGTCGTGGAAGTAGAGGGGACCGAATTGTTGCCGTAGGACGCCGGAAAGTTATTCTGAAAGGTAAATTGCTGTGGAACCTGGGCGGGGTCGTTGTACGGAACATAGGCCTGTGAATACTGCTGAGGCCATGGAGTATGGATGGGGTAGGGATACTGGGTGTAGAAACGCTGCGGAATCGGATTATTCTGAGAGAAACAAGTGCACGCCCGAGGGTCCGTGCACCGGCATTGGCGCATTGCCATGATATCGATGTACTTTCAAGATGGGGCGGGCGGGGTTCAGGAAAAAAAAACATAGAATTGTCTCGATATTTAAGACATGCGAGGAGCCACAGTTTCAAATTTCTACACGTAGGATACGCGCCAGTGACGCGCCGCTAGTGAGAGCGGCGGTGTGATCGGTCATGCTCCACCGACGTCATATGTATGAATCGCACAGTGGCCCGTGGGTCAGTAAGCACGCACAATCCAGAGGAAAAGTGAATCATAGGTTTACTGGAGGAGAGAGCATTTAGGGGCCATATACGCAGCGGAAGAGGCAGGAGCCATATATGGAAGGAGTGTGGGCTCACCTCGAGCCAGATTGATGCGAGGTGAGCTCGAATGACATCGAGGTGCCGAATATAGTAACGCCCCAAGGCGAGCTGAAACTCGGCTCGATCCACCTCCACCTCGCGGCATCACTACTACCAATTATACTGTGTCAAGTCTTCCTTGATTTCATACAAATTTCATTTCACGAATTTCGGGGTTCTCGGTGCCACATGACTGTACCTACTGACCTTACCTATGTGCCTGAACACAGCCAGCTCAATGTGTCACCCCCACGAACGCGTCGTAGACCAGCGCGACGCGAATTGATGGATTTGATGCCGGCGGTGTGGCCGATCAGTTGCCATCAAATACCAAACAGTAGACCACAGACCAGTCGATTTTAATAATCTTTTTAGTGGTCTCCCCCTGCGTCTGACCAGCAAATTGTTGAATCGCTATCGACTGTGTTCGGATTGTTGAGAGACTAGAAAATCGCACACAGGGAGAAGCCAGTGACTAAAATAGAAAGAAAAAAAACTAATCAGAGTGGCGCACTCGGACCTCGGTATCCGCAACCTGCCATCTGTAGGAACCTCTCCACTGGAAGATCACCGCTTACCACCTCTTCCCTCAGGGCTGAATTGTCTTCGTCCTGCAGGCACCTGAACACTGTTTGTGTTGCCGTGAAGTAGAGACCATTACGATGCTCCTTGTGCACTGCTGCCTCGATTTCTGTCGCCTTGCAAAGGATAAAGTCAAAAGCTGGCTACGATGAGTGGACGAGAACAGTGACACTTCTTGGAGTAACTTACGAGCACCAGAGTCAAAGGCAAGAGTATCGTACAACATCTCGATGCAGGTATTCCGTGTTTTGTCGCCCGTGAGACCGATGTACACAGGACTTGATCTCAGCTTCCCTCCCTGTTTGGAAGTGCGTTTCTGCGAGGTCGAAGTGATCCCCGCAATCACTGTAGGGGCTTGGTTGCGAGCCCATATCGTTCTGTGCCTCGTTCTTTCTGCTGCAACGAGGGCCTTCCAGTCCTTGACTATTTCTTCCGCGAGGCTTGATATGCTTGGCGAAACATGGTATCGTAGCCGTCCAACTGTTAGGCTTCCCTGGCAGTCCTTAACAAACAAAGGGTGAGATGAAGGCAAAGGTAAAAACATCAAAGCCAACCTTTAGGAGGGTCTCGTTTATTTGAAAATTTCGTTGAAGGGCAGTTAAAATAGCAAGAATTTCACACTCCTGCTAAAATTGAGGGCGATTGATTTTTTACTCTTTCAAAACCATATCATACCGATTCATTGGGCGTGCCCTGTAGTTGTTTGACGAGGGTTTCGAAACTGAGCATTTAGAACGCTTCGGCAAGGCCTTGAGGTATACACCGAGCCGTCGTTATTTAAATGTTCATGGGAACCATGGGAACCGACAGAATCATGATGATCATGATTCTGTGGCAGCTGTCATCAGAGAACAGGTGTGGGCCAGATGTCGAGCAGTGTGAAGTACTGCCGAATAACTCCCCAGATCGCCTGCTCGTGCTCGCGCAGTTGCACAGCAGTGTGGGGAGCCTGGGCGTGAAGGACGAGGTTGCCCCCAAGCGACAGGTTGACGCCCATCACCCTCGAGCGCATCGTCCACCAAAGTTCCGACGTGCCATTGTCACGTGGTCCCAGTACTGTACAATTCAGATGGATCGTTCTAGGGCTCCGCACCGTACCCGTACTTGACGGTTAAACGGTACCCGTAATTCGGCTCCCGTACCGTACCGTCGAGCTCTTCTTGCCCTTTCTCCGAGCTCTTCTTGCCCTTTCTCTGATGGTACGGTGCAGACCGTCCCATACACCGTCTTTGCCGTCAAAAAATACGGCTGTCTTACCTTATGTACGGCCGCACTATGTGCTGTGCTAATTTTATTGGGTTTTTTCTGTGATCAAGGTTAGAAAACTTGGACCTGTACTACAGCCCAGTCAGAAAGTAAGCACTACAGTCTTTGAATCTGAAGTCTGTGGCGCGATCCTCGCGCTCGACATCATCGCGGGCACGCCGCGTCTGACAGACGCGGATGTCTTCATTGATTGCCAGCCCGCCATCGCCGCGCTTGCTTCCCCCAAACCCCGACCCGGCCAATACCTCTTCGCCACTTTCCATGCGATCCTTGCCCGACTCCTCCGTGTCCGCCGCACCCTCTGTATCCGCATCCACTGGGTACCGGCGCACGTCGGCATTGTAGGCAACGAGATGGTCGACGCCTGCGCTAAAGCAGCAGCCCAAGGTGCCTCCTCCCCGCTCGCGACGCGCATCAAGCTTTCGAGAGCCCCTCCCCACCAGCCCGTGCGGCGGTTATAGCAGTTGGTGCGAAGGTGTTCGCGGCGCAGTGGCGCAAGGATTGGTCAATGTCGCCCCGGCACGCCCGCATCTCTACCTTCGACGACGCGACCCCCGTCTAAAGCGCTGGAGAGGATGGATGTGGGGCTGCAGGCTGCAGTGCAGTGTCCTCACCCAGCTCCGCACGGGCCACATCGGGCTCAACGCATACTTTCACCGATTCAAACTCGCGCCGTCCCCCCTCTGCCCCTCTCAACACACTCTCGGCGCCCCTCCATCCACATCCTCCTTGCCCTCCTACCTACGTACCCTACGACGCCAGCCATTTACCACATAGTCTCCTGTAAAGTGCGACATGGGCCCTAAAGGGCCCGCAGCACTATAATTGATGAATGAATGAATGAATGAATACTCATTCAGTGGTAACGTGCACACCGCCCCAAAACCATGCATGGTGCTACTGCCCCAAACGCTATCATCAAAATCGCTCCGTTCTTCAATGATCAACTACAATTTTCTGCTGACCGAGCGAAAAAATGCTGAACGGAAAAGCGGCGTACACCATTGGTTAGCAGGCGGAAATACGATGCTGTCAACGGGTGTCCAAAACCACTGCTCTCTAGACCCATCACTCGTGGGCAAAGTGAACCACAGAAAACAATGAGCATTGGTCGAGAAAATTGAGGAGTATCGGAACACACGTGTAGATTTCTTGGACATCAGCGGGACTTGCACGAGAAGGGTCAGAAGCGGGAGAGTAGGAGGAACGCGACATCGGACTGCCTCATCTGGCCGGAGGGGTTGCGAGACGTTGACGAGATTGAAGTGACAGCCAGTAGGCTTGCACAGTGTAGATGAATCTTGAAGCATTGATTTCATCGCCAATTGCACGGCACGAGGAAGACCAAGCCCCAGATTCTTGCATACAGTCGAGTTGTTCACATGGAATAATATCATATGGAATATTCGCTATATGGAATGACTTTTGAGCAGCTCCGAGGTCGGACAAGCCAATTATTCCACTAAACGAGCTCCGGAATATGGAATAGCCTTTCGAGGTCGATATTCCATTGTGCAGGTGGCTGAAAATGGAAATTTTTGTGAGCCAAAGTGAATTTGACGCGCCATTGTGCTAAAATAAAATAAGCTTGCTCTCTTGCCACCACCATGGCACCCACCGAGTCTCAGAAGAGTCAAAACTCCGTGAAAGAGACAAGAACCCACCCAAACCAAAGCAACCAGCTGCTAAACCAGGTCCAAAACCCGCCAAAAACCTGCCCCGCACATCTGCTCGTTTATGAAAAGGACGAGCGGCGCAAGGATCTCACCTACAGCGACTGGGTGGACGTCTTCGACTATTGGGATGAACACCCAAAGATGTCCCAAATGGCCGTTGTCAAATATTTTCTTCTCGGCCAGATGCCGAGGGCCGGGACAGCATTTATATATTTGTGGGCCTGTCACTGTATATTTGACATAGTTCAGAAGACATAGATCCCACGTCTAGGCGGCCGCCACCAGACCTCAGCGGGCCTAGACGGCGCCGCGGCTTGGGAGCCAAAATTTCGTCTAGGCAGTGCTTGACGTAAGACCTTGCCAAGCCATCGCCTAGCCATCGCCTCAGCGTGTTGGAATCAATATAGCAAGTCCAGATTAGCAGGGAACCCGTTGCAAACGCACGGGGAATCTTGTGTAGTCTACCGACATAAATACAAGTCCAGAGTAATTAAATAAGGTACAAATTTAGTCTGTCAGTTACGGGAACGGGCACAGGAATGAACGGCGGGAACCTGGTAACAAAGTGCGCCGCAGGGCAGTGTGCGCACATAACTCGTAACTCCACCACAGCGGACCTAAACATGGGCAAGTTTCGGAGCTGGTTGAATGCAGTGATAACGTGCACCAATTTGTTCAATTACTTCTCGGCACCGGAGAAGACAGAGAAGCGCTGGGAACAATCCAAGATGCTGCTACTCACGGTATGATTCATATCCAATATGAAACGCAGCTGCCGACACATTCGCAGAATATACCTTGTTGCTGGTGGAAGCCGGCAGCATTGCAGAAAAATTGAAAAATTGAACAGCAAGATTTTTCAGGATACTCGTATCAGAGAAAGTGGAACAGAAAGAAAGCTGAAATAGTTTTCAAGACTTTCGAAATTTCTCTCGTGGTGCTGCAGAGGCTGCACGCGAAGCCAATGCGAAGTGCAGAGTGGTAGCGTATACTACCTCTCCAGCCGAGCATCAAATGTGCACATCGAATGTCCCCGAGATTGTTCGATGTGTGCAAAGACGAAGAGGAACTTCGTGCAGTGGAGGAATGCACTTTCTCGGTTTCGTCGAGTGAAGGATGCCGCTGCATGCCCGTGCGCAGAGAATGTGGATCACCGAGAAACAATACTTTGGTGTACTGAATCCCGAATCTACCGCAGTACACTTGCTTTTCAATCTTCGGCGCGTCAAGAATCAAAACCTACGCAGCGTAGCCAAAAATACCCTTGAGGTGAAACCTCTACGGGCAAGTTAGGTCTAGTCAGTCACGGTAAAACAAAGTGTACCAAAGTTCAGACACGGATAAATCCAGCAAACCAATCGGTTTTGTCCGTGGCCTTGGCCTTGGGTTTCTGGGCAGGACTGTGCCAGAACATTTTATTTCAACGTCCCGGTTAAGCCCAAGGCCCAGTGGGAATTCCAGCTACGGAAATTGAGCTAAAACGAAGCCGATCAAAGAATTTGACAACACCTCGATTTGTCTCGATAATCCGGACAGGATACGATCCGGCTGTTTATGGTCAGCTGCAGCAAGATAGTTACATGGAAGGCTGCCTTGACAGTGCTCTCCGTGAATGCTCGGAGGTAAGCACGCCCGAATAACCTGTGAAGTCGGCCTTTCTGACCTTGCGCCGATGAAGTCTTCAAACTGATTGATCTCTTCCCCCCAGATCACAGCGGGTAGACAGGAAGACAATTGCCATAACCCGGAGACCAGAAGACCCGACGGTGCCGTGGAGCTGATTTTCAATTTTCTGAAAAGCGGACAATTCCGATACTACTATGCCTATACTGGAAACAAAATACAGAATCTTTTGGAATGACGTTCCATCGAGAAGCAGCGATAAGTCACAAAATGCCCGGCCCTGAGATTTGAACTGTGGTCGAGGGCAAGTCTGAATGAAACGAGTGAGTAGACAAGTAATTTTCATTAATCATCACTCGCCAGGAAGTTTGGATAACTGGCCCTTGCCGTTCCGCCTGGCCTCGATATACAGCGTATTCAGGCTCCATGTAGTTGGGGATCAAGGCGGGATAAATCGCCTCTCTCGAGGCTACTCGAAGTGGATTTACTCGACCGTAATAGCCCTATATAGTTCATTCGCTTAATTGCGTGAGGAGAGACCATTTGCTTACTCACTACATCAACGTGGCCCGAATCAACAGCCCTTCTGTACGCTTCCATCGTCCACAGGGACATGATGAGGCCGAATCCCCGTGCTTCTGACTCCTGGTCCGCCGTGGGATGGAGATTACGGTGGCGGCTCGAGTCGGAAATGACTTTCAATAATTTCCCATTCTGGCCCAATGCACGCTGATAAACGTCATACAATGGCTCGCCAGTTTGAAGACAAGTAGAAATCCCAGCTGTAGCTCGGGTTGGTTGATAATTAGAATTGGAAGTGTTAAAAATCGTACCATCATTTTTAATTGAATACTCGACGCGAGCCAGACCCGTGAGGTATTGTCTCTGATATTCCAAGTAATTGATTTTCTGTTCGTCGGTCCGCAGCTTATAAAGAACGGCCAGGACCTGGGAAACCAGCTCAGAGGTAACCGCGGTGCGTTCATGTGTCCTACCGCATAAACATATTCGATAACCAGATTTTGCATAGCAACGTCCATCCACTGAAGGAAAGAAGAATCAACGAGGGCAGATGTAGAAAGATAGAAGTGCGTACACCAGTGAACAAGTCCACTAAGTTTTTTGTGGGGACGTTGTAATCCAGGGTGAGTTCCAGCTGGTGATGACTTGGCAGCCAGAGCGTATCATCCACGGCCGTTACTAAATCGAAAGAGATCCCGCCGCTGGTGCTATCAATAAAACTTAGCCCCTCTCAGGATGCATACCTTTGGATCAGTGCCCAAAAACTCATACCTACCGGTCTTCATGGGCAGAATCGAGCTAAATTATGCTAAGGTGGCCGGGTACCCAGTCTCAGATAATATTGCAACAATAATTTTTTCTCAATTTATGGGATTTCTTTTGGATTTTAATTGTATCAAAAATTCGAACTTGGCGACAAATTGGTGGAAATTATCCGGTAGCTTGTGCACTCTCCTGAGCTTGGTTATAGTCCAGTTGCTCTGCGACAAAAGGATTTTCTGCTGCTGCAGCCCAGTCTCGTTAATTTAGGGACGAACGGGGACTCCACAAAAACTCAACTTTTGTTTCGAATCGAAGTAAGGCCCTACGAAATCGAAGTAAACACCGGCTGCCAATAACCTCTAATAACCTCTAATACAACAAATTCAATACCGAGTCGTCGAGGCCAAGGTTGGACGTGGAGAAGAACGACTCGCATCCCCAAATTTGATCGAGAAACTGATTCTGTCGGGAACTGATTTCACCACTACGCTTCACCCACTTCCACTGCGCCAACTGGACTCAAGTTTTGGGAGCAGGGTTGTCGTTTGATGATTATAAATTAGAGGTGTTGGAACCGCACCGTCATTTTTGATCGAAAACTCGACGAGAGCCAGGCCTGTGAGATATTTTCTCTAGTACTCCAAGTAATCCGATTTTTTTTTGTCGGTCATCACCGAAAGTGGGAAATTTTTGTGTGACCTTATAGTTCGGCAAGCCAGATGTGCCTGGCAATGCTATGCAAGGGCACGCCGCTTACCCAGCTGTTATTGTCCTTGCAAGGCGCTCCTCAGGTTGATATTCACACAGCAGGTTGGTATTGCATCGGTTGCAGCAGGTTTTTGTGCCAAAAGAAGTCATAGCCATTGTTCAACACAAAGAGAAGCAGTTGCCGTTGCGCGGTCACCATGGAAGTATATAAAGTTCTCGCTAATGAACTACTTAGGTGTTCCGAAGGCTCATTCCATGAAATATTGCTTCAAGTTCACTCAAGCTGAAGAAACTGGAAGACATTGTTAGATATCTGCACTGTGATATGATCCCAATCGGACTCTTGAGTCTTGAGCCTTCCAAACTTAAATTTAATGGGATTCAGCTTGAGCGCGTTTCCATTCAAGTATGAACATTGAGCAATTTCAAGATTTTTACACCAGTTTAATCCATACTATACCGGTTCTGTTCCTTCAGAAAAACATTTTCTGAAAAATTGACTTAGCAGGTAGGGATGTTATTGGAAAACAATCATGATATGTTGAAAGCAGTCGTAAAAGCAACCCTATTCATATCCTGGTTGACCTGAATTGGTGGGGATTTGAGCTCAGAATGCGCCTCTCAAAGTGGTCATTTTTTGAGGCAAAATCATCAAAAAATGCCCAAAATGGCCGACTTGCGTGCCCTTTTGCAAGCTCAAATCCTGACCAATCTCAGTCAACAAAAGTATGAATCTGGTCGCCTTGACAAGTACTTTCAACCTAGTTTCACCACTCCCGCGTAAAGCATGAAACCACGGAGTCGATTTTTCTGAAAAAGCTGAATTAATTTCTTACAGGACGTGCGTGCCGGTGTGAGATGAGTTAAATGGTCCCTAAAATCTTTAAATTGCCCAATGATCATGGTAACATTTTATTTGAAGTTATTTGGCCCAGAAACGACCCCAAACGACTGCGTGCAGAACTTTTCATCGCCGCTGTATTTAACAGGGGCATGCTCCGCACTGGCATAGACCTTTTTTTGAGGTGAGAGTTTCAAAGATACCAGCAAGGGTGGTAAACGCAAGGATGAGAGGGCAGTAAGCGAGTGGGATGAACACAAGCTTGCTGTGCAAAGAAGAATGAGGTGAACGCAAACTTGCTGGACTTGTTGTATGATGAATACATGTATTCATGAACGAGTAAAATCAGGGGAAAAGCCACGGAGCAATGGTGGCAGGCAGCAGGATTGGGACCTCCCAAGGAAATTGTGGAATTAGCAAGTGAGACCACATCAATTAGAGAGCAGCATGGAATCGCTTTCGAACGTACCTGGTTTCAAGAAATTTCGTCAAGAATTGCGCTGAGCGGGACAAGAAGGCAAGTAATTAATTTTCTCTTATTTACAAAATGATCAGAAGCGCCATTAGCTTTGCAAACAGCTGTAAACTTTCTTATTCCGGCTACAATCTTTTCTCGATTTATCTCGAAAGTCGAAAATCACGTGTGCCTCACTATTGAATGGTTTACAGCTATTTGCGGAACATAAGGCGCGGCTTGTTTTTTTCTATTTTCGACAGTTTTGACTAGAACAGCCGCCACGGGCTGAGTTTTGATCGGATTTCCTTGAGAGTAGGCGCATTCAAATCGCATTGAAAATCCGCAGAGGATGAAATACTGGCTTTTTTAATGTAATTACATAATAGAATTTCTTCAGAAATATCATGGTTTTGACTAGGACAGCTGTAGCACAATGCATAATGGTCTGATTGACCTAGTCTTTGGATATGTCATGTATCTAAACTATCTCTAAGGGACCACAAGGTCTACAGATATGGGTATACCCCAGTTCCAATCTAGAGCTCTGCTTCTCACAGTACATAAATATTGCCCTCAATAAACTGAGCACAAAATCACGTTGGGTCAGGATATTGCTTATGGCCGTGCACCATCCTCCATTAACATCCCAGATACATAACATATTCAAGAATTAGCTCGATCGGATGATTATTCATTGTGCTACAGCTGTCCTAGTCAAAACCATGATATTTCTGAAGAAATTCTATTATGTAATTACATTTAAAAAGCCGGCATTCCATCCTCTGCGGATTTTCAATGCGATTTGAACGCGCCTAATCTCAAGGAAATCCGATCAAAACTCAGCCTGTGACAGCTGTTCTAGTCAAAACTGTCGAAAATAGAAAAAAACAAGCCGCGCCTTATGTTCCGCAAATAGCTGTAATTCGCATTTTGAACCACATGCCCCAGAATAGCATTTTGAGCCACATGCTTCGGAATGTCATTTTGAACCCTGTGCCTCATTACCAAATGGTTTAATTCTCATTTTGAATCACATGCCCCAAAATGGCATTTTGAGTCACTTGCTTTGTAATGACTGTTTGAACCCTGTGCCTCACTATTGAATGGTTTACAGCTAATTGCGGTACATAAGGCGCGGGCCGTTTTTTTTTTTTTTTTTTGGTCGGTTTTGGCTAGAACAGTCGCCCCGACCTCGGTTTTGATCAGATTACCTCGGGAGTAGGCGCGTTGGAATCGCGCTGAAAATTCGCAGGGGATAGAGTACCGGGTTTTTTTATGTGTTTACATAATGAGATTACTTCAAAAAATTTATGGTTTTCACTAGAACGGCTGTAGCACACTGAATACTGGGCCAATTAACCTAGTTCTTGGATATGTTGTGCATTCAAGCTACCACCAGAGGATGGTACATTCCTGGAGGCAATGTTCCCACTTATCCCCATTCGACACACACTTTATCGAGGATAATATTGTGTACTCTCATAAGTAGAGCTCACTATGTGGATTTGGTCCGACCCCTGTCTGTGAACCTTGCAGTCCCTAGCGGTAGCTTGGATGCACAACAGATCCAAGAACTAGGTTAATTGGCCCAGTATTCAGTGTGCTACAGCTGTTCTAGTGAAAACCATAAATTTTTTGAAATAATCTCATTATGTAAATACATCAAAAAAGCCGGTACTCCATCCCCTGCGGATTTTCAGCGCAATTCCAACGCGCCTACTCCCGAGGTAATCTGATCAAAACTGAGGTCGGGGCGACTGTTCTAGCCAAAACCGACCAAAAAAAAAAAAAAACGGCCCGCGCCTTATGTACCGCAATTAGCTGTAATTCACATTTTGAACCACATGCCCCAGAATGGCATTTTGAGCCACATGCTTCATAATGTCATTTTGAACCCTGTGCCTCATTATCAAATGGTTTAATTCTCATTTTGAATCACATGCTCCAAAATGGCATTTTGAGTCACTTGCTTTGTAATGACTGTTTGAACCATGTGCCTCACTATTGAATGGTTTAATTCACATTTTGAACCACATGCCCCAAAATGGCATTTTGAGCCACATGCTTCGGAATGTCATTTTGAACCCTGTGCTTCATTATCAAATGGTTTAATTCTCATTTTGAATCACATGCCCCAAAATGGCATTTTGAGCCACATGCTTCGTAATGACATTTTGAACCCTGTGCCTCACTATTGAATGGTTTAATTTGCATTTTGAACCACATGCCCCAGAATGGCAATTTTGAGCCACATGCTTCAGAATGTCATTTTGAACCCTGTGCCTCATTATCAAATGGTTTAATTCTCATTTTGAATCACATGCCCCAAAATGCCATTTTGAGTCACTTGCTTTGTAATGACACTTTGAACCCTGTGCCTCACTATTGAATGGGTTAATTCCCATTTTGAACTGCATGCCCCAGAATGGTATTTTGAGCCACATGCTTGCATCTGTATCTTGCGGGCGAAGTCTATATATATCTTGCGGAAGGTGTTGATTTCCCCGCAAGTTAAGCATCTTAGCACGTGTTTACACTTGGAGGAATGCAGGCACGTGCCATCAGTCACTCACACGTCACCCATCTTTTTCTTCTTCATCCCACGACATCGTTCCGTCGTTACATCCTTTCGCGCCAGCACCCCTCGTCCTCTCTCAACCTCGGACATCTGCCTGGTGCCGTCCTGGCTACTCCCTCCAGAGTTTTCCTTCACCCTCACCCCTCGTCCTCTCTCAACCTCGGACATCTGCCTGGTGCCGCCCCGGCGGTTTTCTTCGCACCGTCACGTCCCATCGACGCAGCGCACCCACGCGCATCTCGTCCTATCGTCTCTTACTGCGTCCTCCCTGCTGCCAGCAGTTCCTCGGACATTTTCACAGCTTTTTGATGACTTCCGAGCCATTGCCTTTTTCCCTACGAAAAAGTCGTGTCCGTCTTCGTATACGGACAGGACCTCGGTCTAGCCTTCCAGAGATTTGCAGCAGCTTTAATAGGTCCTGTTGCAGGATGGGCTCCCTCTGTGCCCGGCGCCACTGTTGTTCAGCATGCAACGGCCCACATCCACGGGGTTTCAGCGCCGAATAGGGCTGCGCGGGTGAGTCCATCGGACTGGACTCCCTGCAACCGCCACCAGTGCTGTCGTCACCTGCTCTCACACTCTCGGCTTTCTGACCCCTCGACCTTGGACATCCTCTTCTCAGAACTGCAGCTTGTCGAATCAACTGCCATTTCTTCGCTCCCATTCCCATGCCTGCCTCCCTTACCCCCAGCCCGTCCAAATACCTCGATTTCTTTCCACGTCTCGGGCTCACCTGATTCTACCGTCACTGGACCGCTCCGTGCGGCGGCCTTTTCGTATTTTATGCGGGAGTACCCCGACCAGGACTTTGTCCGTACTCTTGCTGCAGTCTGCCGCCATGGTGCGGCCTTCGGATATCGCGGCCACCGAGATGGCCGCCCCTTTTCTCGCAATATTCGTGCTACGTCCGACGAGCATGCCGCCACTGCAGCGGACATTGCAAACAGTCTCCGACTCGGAGAACTTCAGCTCGTTGCTGATCTCCCTGTTGATCTTCGAAGCCGAGTCTTCTTCTCCCCCATCGGGAGCGTTCCTAAATCTGGAGGCGGCTGTCGCACTATCCACCACCTTTCCTATCCCGATCACAGCTCGATTAATGATGGAATTTCAACATCCGATGCTACTCTAACATACACATCCATTGACGGGCTGCTTGCCCGCCTCCGTCTTCTGGGGCGGGGGATCATTTGTCTGGAAAATGGACCTCAAGCGTGCTTTCCGTCACATTGTCGTCTGTGCCGAGGACACCCTTCTTCTCGGTTTTATGTTCGACGGAGTCGGCTACCTGGACTTGCGCCTTCCGTTCGGCTCACGCTCCTCCCCTTTCATCTACAATCTCTTTGCTGAATCAGTTCACTGGATCTCAGAACGCCTCGGGGTTAGCCTCGATCATTTTCTCGACGATTTCTTTGGTGCTCAGGGACCGGGTTCCCTTAAACTCGCCCACCGTGATCGCACGGTGCTGCGATCAATCTGTCACGCAGTTGGCTTGACCCCTCATGACATAGGCAAGCCTGGGAAGGATATCCCTCCTTGTACTCGTGCAGTTATTCTTGGGGTCGAGATCGACACAGTGACTTTTACTGTCGCTCTCCCCGCCGACAAACTTGCTCGAACGATTTCAGCACTCGGCCACCTTCTCGCCTCTCGCTCTGCCTCCTTGCAGGAGCTTCGGACCATTGCTGGTCTACTCCAGTTTGCAACCCGTGTGTTGCCGCCCACCGGGAGAGCTTTTATTCGTCGTATTTACGATGCCACGATGAAAACCTCACCATTCCGCCGCCGCCGCATTCCTACAGAGGCCCGCCGAGACCTTCTTTGGTGGTCTGCGTTTCTACCCTCTTGGAATGGCATTTATTCCATCGACTCTCCTCTCCCTGGTGTCGTCATTTTCACTGACGCCAGTGGTGCCTCTGACAAGGGCATCGGTGGTCATCTTGGTTCCCGAGAGAACCCCTTCGATTTCTTTGCTTCTCGTGTCCCTCGCCGACATCGCAAGAAAACAATCCTATTCAAGGAGCTGTGGGCCGTGCTCCACGCTCTTCGCTGCTGGGCCTCACCGAGTTGGGCCGGCACTTGTGTTATTCTCCGAGTAGATAACACGGGGGCTGTTGAGGGCCTCAATGGGGTTCGCTACGCGAGCGTACATCTCAAGCCCTCCTTCGTGCGATTTTTCTTGTCTCCTTGCACTTCCGGTTCACCATCCAGTGTATCTGGATTGATTCGAAATCGAACTATCTGGCCGACGCAATTGTCCAGATTCGACCTCCCGCGCCTCCGAGTTCAGATTCCGGGCTTCTTTGCTGCCCAATCGACTCCGTTCCCCCGGCTTCCCTCTCACGGTCTCTGTAGACCAACCATAATCGCTCCCTCTGATTACTCAGCAGTCTCCGGGTGACTGCTACTCAACTCCATAACCTCGTCTCTCACCGTTCATGATTCGACTCTCCGGGCAGAGCCTTCGACATGGGCACGGCCTCCGAGAAGCCGCCGTTTTTGTCCCTGGGTGGACCTCCTTGTTTTTGCCACTCCCTGGCCCCATTCATTCAAAATTGAACTATCTGGCCGACAATGTGCACATTGTCCAGATTCGACCTCTCGCGGCTCTGTTCCCCCGGCTTTCCTCTCACGGTCTTCGCAGACCAACCATAATTGCTCCTTCCTATGTCACCCTCCGGACTCCAGGCAGCCACCATTACATCTCTCGCCTCGTGTCTGACCCTCACGGTCCACGCAGTGTCTTTAACACCGAATTGTCACTTTGGCTCTGTGCAGCTGTCAGCTCTCTCTCACATCCTCAACTCACTCCGGGCAGTGTTGTTCGGCACCGGGCTGTCCCCCTCCGGACTCCGAGCAGCCACCATTACATCTCGCGCCTTGTGTCTGACCCTCACGGTCCTGCTCAGCGTCTTTAACACCGAGTTGTCACTTGGGATTCGTTACACCCTCCTCTTGGATCGGTCCCCGTGTGGACCTACTTCTCCCTACCACTCTCTGGCCTCATTCAGGCTTATCACCCTTCATGCCTCCAGTCAACCGCTTCACGCTGCCTGGTCTCCTCTCTGGGTTACGGCCCGAGAGTGCTCGCCGCGAGGGGGAGCTCTATCCCTTTCCCACACACAATAAACTATTCCTCCCTGGACAGCACGACAAGGCATTCCTAGCACGTGTTTACACTTGGAGGAATGCAGGCACGTGCCATCAGTCACTCACACGTCACCCATCTTTTTCTTCTTCATCCCACGACATCGTTCCGTCGTTACATCCTTTCGCGCCAGCACCCCTCGTCCTCTCTCAACCTCGGACATCTGCCTGGTGCCGTCCTGGCTACTCCCTCCAGAGTTTTCCCACCCACCGTCCCTGTCTCCATTATTTCTCGATCACTCTCTTAGATTACTTTCAACGATCTCTTAACTACCTCTGCTCTTACGTTTCTTTTGTATTCTGCGGTTTTGTGCACCGGCTCGGGTTACGGCCCGAGAGTGCTCGCCGCGAGGGGGAGCTCTATCCCTTTCCCACACACAATAAACTATTCCTCCCTGGACAGCACGACAAGGCATTCCTGATTAAGATAGGCGACATCTGCATCCATCGAGTCATGTGATCTGCAAGCTGAACTAGTTGATGGCATCTAAGGGGCAATGAAAACTAAAACCACAGATATGTGCAGTTTAACAAGGGGAACAATCCTGTGGTTTCGGATTTTCAATAACTACCTTCAAAAAAAAGTTTATTACCTTTTTGGGAAAAAGCACTCAGATCATGACAAGAAGTTGTTTCAAGTACAGATTAATTTTGGCACCGAAAATTTCGCGCCACCCAAAAAGGAAATTCACACGATCATGTGATTACATCATTATTGTTCTGCCTCACCCCAAACACGTGTTTGCAGCACTTTCTCTTTACTTTCATCCACCTGCTACATCCTTGAGCACTACTCCCCACATGCCAACAAAAAGAGGTCAAAGGCCCAGAATCTTGGGAATTTTGCTTTCAAAGTGAGTGTTTAGTGTTTGACTTGATGCAAATTCAAATCTGTATATACAGTGCAAGGGTGACACAGTGCAGCAAAGCAATGAAGATCAGCCTAGCAAATGTTCCAGAAATGTCTCTCCAAATGGGTCTTCCATGAACAGTGACAACCAAGAGAATGCTGATGCTTGATGGAGCAAATGCAGCTTGGGCCAACAAAAAATATAGGGGTCACAGAGCTCTTCCTCCTCAATTTCAAGAAGATCTGAGGCAGTGGAGGAGTAGAAGATAGGTGGACTGTTTGGGTCTTTTTTTTTTTGTTCTGTGCTGTCTAAAGTACTGAAAAATACAAATTTGTTTTTTGTCTCCGAAGTTTCGCGCTTTCCCACGTTACTGTCACGAATCAGTCACGCACACGTGACTCAATGGATGCGGATGTCGTCTATCGTTATCTGTTTTGCGGACAGGGTATCAAATCAGTCATCTTTAGCGGGAAAAGTCCGAAATGGCCGATATATCTTGCGGCCGATTAAATGTACACTTTGACCGCCATAGAACGGCGCCCAAAACAAGGACAAAAAAATACTTGGGTGTTTTTTCTTGGCTAGCAGTCTATGCCAAATCTGCACCGTCATTCTCCACCTATTCTAAATGGACCTAATTTCATGACAATATCTGAGAGGTCCTGAAATTTCCACGTGATTTACAAACTTTTTTTTGGTGTCACGGCCGGCCCAGCGGATTTACTTTTTTTCAAACCGGGCGAGATTCTATTGACGCGGCACTCAATATTACCGCAGAGTGCGCGCAAAGAAGTTGTACTTTAATCCAAAGCAAATTATGTATTTTTCAGCGATGCTCTCGTAGAAGTGTAGGACAAGAAGTCAGCAGGTGAACGATAGCACACAGAATGAAGTGAGGTTACTGTTTACAATGCCGACATTTGAATGACCAACGCTTCTCGCCATTGGAGTTGACAGCGACAAGAGGCCAAAATGGTCGCGAGTTTAGCTCTTGGGGCCGCGCTTACCGCCTGGACGGAGTTTATCCTCCGACTCGTCATCAATTTCGATAACATCGACTTTTGATGATAATAGAGAGCTTGCGGTAGCCACCAGATCGGACTGGTGGCTAATTTTCCTGGACAGTGGGCAATGCTGTCGGACCAAGTCAGCCACTATTTGTAGCTCTGAGGGAAAGTATAAAATAGTGGTTAGATGAGAAGAAGCTGCCTCCGCATTCATCCGTGGTGAAAGCCACCAGTTTCATCTGGTGGCTACCGCAAACTCTCTAATGAAAGGCTCGGAGAATGAACCTTTTTCGGTGGTGGGGCTTGGGCGACGCCATCGACGACGATAATTTTCCGTGTGCTCTAGAGAGACAGCAATTCAGGATTCGACTAAGAGAGTAATAAGAGAACACTCACGTTCATGTTCGACGCAGATCCGAGATGTTCGCCGTCAACAAAATCGTCGTCTTCTTCCTCCGAAAGATTGGCATTTTTCTTTCGCGGCTTATAGGCGTCGTCGTCGCGTTTGCCTTTCTTCCCTCCAATCACTTCTCTGGAACTCGTCAACAAAATATATAGAACACGACAAAAGTAACGCACTCGGAAACAGATCGTCGTACATGGCCTGGCTCAGTGGCCCGAGTTTGCGAACTCGTCGGAGGTGCCTGTCGTGCTCTTGTTCTTCCCCTTCTGTTTTGATGCCGAGATTGTCGACTTGCGAGCACCAGCAGCAGTCCTTGCTGCAACTCTATCCATGCCGCTAATCCAACGCGCTAATCGGAGAAGTATGTGAGCCGGAAGTGAAGCACGCACCAGAGGACCTCCGTGGTTGAAAAAATTCTAGAGAGCATCTATTATGAAAAACAAGGGAACTGTGGGGCTCATAATTAAAAGGATCTGTCAGAATATGTGGGCTTGTACTGGTGCTTCGCGGACACGGGGTGAAGTACGTGGGCCAGGGTTCAGGCGTCGTGAACGTCGAACTTCTAGAGTTGAAAAACCGGCATCAACATGCCAATATAAACAGAAAACCAGAGATGGGGCTCACAGTTCATGTTAGCGCAGCGCCTCAGTTATCAAGAAGTAACTCCAGTTTATTATTAACTACCTTTTTCCGAAGGATGAAAGGCGCCTCGAAAAGTCTGCCATCTGATATTTTGCAGGCCCGAACTTCGCATTGTGGTCCGCTGTCCAATTTCACCCGAAAAATCCCGGCACGTCGGAAAGCAGATGATACGCGTAATTGGTGCGCGTCTTCGCTGCATCGTCCTCACTCGGACACAGAACAATTTGGAAGCCAGGAGTCCCAGCTGGACTGGTTTCCCCTGGACGACCGGAATTCCACTTGTGCTTGCGCCCGATCACTGGGGGCGGCACTCGCACAAAACCTGGCTCAAGCGTGCTACTGGCCGGATCTCTTGGGCTGCACTCTGTCCATTACCTGCTAGGCTTTCTCCCCCTCATCGTAGGCCTTCGTGAACATGCTCATGTGGCGGCTCTTGGTGGGTGAGGGCGGGGGACTTGGCTGCTGCGCGGGGGCGTGGTGGAATACCGACAGATTTGGGTGTTGTTTGAGAATGCTTGCGAGGACTCCGCCGTGAGCGGCGTCGGCGTCGTGGGCCTGCTTCGGGTGGACAGCGTGGCCCAGCTTGGAGTTTGCCATCAAAGGAACGGAGAACATGACACAGCCTTGGCACATGACAGAAGGTCATGTGATCATCTCACGTGATTCGGCGTGACAGTCCATTTAATTTTCACCCACACTCACACTACTGTACCATTTTGACCAAGTGTTCCTCAATTTTTATCCGAGATGCCCGAGAAATTTTCTTTTGAATTAAAGCGATTTTTGCACACATCAAAAAAAATCTGTGTTACGTGTTACTGAACACTTGGTCGAAATGGTACAGTAGCTGTAAGCACCCGTGTCTTCGCCACGGAGACACCCGCACAGTGGATTCCGAGCTCACCTGGATTCCGAGGGGCGCCGCACTGCCGCGAGCGTAAAATCATGGTCTCTCCCACCCAATTTTCACTTTTATAAAAAATTGTTTTCAGATTCACAATCAGGGTCATAAACTCAAGAGGTGGGTGGCCGATAAAGCCGAGATATCATGCATCGCTTTGCAGTGCCACAGGAGGCCGGTCCGACCCATTTTGGATTTCTTGAGGACTGTTCGTTCGATCTCAGTATAGCTCCCTCAGTTCCTGATGGATCGCTAAGTGGAAAAAGTGAACCCCCCCACAGCCACTGAAAATAAGTCCGAAAACCCTGTAACAACTCAACGAGGACGAAATTAAAAATTCTGTCCTGGTGAGCTCTTCTAAATGCGTAAGGCTATACACAGTCCGAATTTTAGAGCAATACCCACAAAATTGAGGGACGAGATAGGTTTTTGGTGATTTTGATGGCCTGAAAACACTGATCGGGACACCAAAAACCTATCTAGTCTTTCAATTCTTATTCTAATGTTCCAGTTTTTTCACTGCACGTTCTAAGACGTATTTCGAAGACCTCACCGGGACAAAATATTTTATTTCGACCTGGTTGAGTTATTAATGAGTTTTTAGTTTACCATCAGGGCTTAGTAAGCCTTGGATCTTTATGGCTGCGGCCTATCTTACATCGAGTCACATCATCCGCGGGGCCGCATCAGCCGCCCAGCCAAATGTCACGCTTTGTGACGCAATGGAGGGTATCACGATACCAACTACCCCAGACGTTCCGGTGTGATCTCTGCGCTATCTTTTGAAACTCCGCTGTCAATCAAGAGATCGCACCGGAACGGCTGGGGAAAGAGAAGAAGAGTCAACGTGCCATCGACCAACCATCTATCAATCATGCCATTTGTGATGGAGCGGAGTTTGAATCAGAGTTCACCTTCCACTCCTCCACCTCCACGTGGCATCCAGATCAGGAAAGTACCAAACCCATAGATTGTGACAAGACGGTCCTCGCTTCGCTTCGGCAGATTCTACGAATCTTGCGCATTGAAATAACACAGGAGAAAGGTCAAATATCGAATCAGTCAGCATTGAAGTGGAATAGACATTGGTGTGGAATAAGTGCAACAGAATCAAATCGTTTGACCAAGCTTCAGACCTCAAAGAAACTGAGAAAGACTTGAAGGGGATTGAACTCAACTCTAGCCCGAGAAACCGGCATGTTTAACGTAGCCTCGAAATGGGGAAGGGAGATTTTGCGGGACCAGGGACTTGAAGATTAACTGGGGCCTAAATTAGGCTCAGACACGGCTCCGAGCATCGTTGATTGCTGAAGGTTTGAAGGGCAAAAATAGACCATACAGGCTGGAGAAATTGGATGAATTTGAAACGAGCGAATAGCAGGAGAGAGAACAGATTGAAATTTGCTTGCAATTACCGCGGATTGCGAGGGTGTGGGTATGAGAATGTCCTTGAATTCATAGAGTAGTTCTGAGTTCACTTGCAGCAGCAGATCTCAGAAGCAACGAGACGGCCTCCTTGAACGTAGTGTGGGTCGAGAAGCATCAAAAGCGGAATTAACCTTGCGATTTCAGTATTTTGCGGACGAAGAGAGCGGGGGAAACATTGGAACGCTGAACGAATGGAGCACTCTCTTTATAGGCTCAAAGTTCTCCGCAGAGACGACGTGGCAGCCCGGCATGGTGCTGCGCCGTGGGCGGCAGCAACTGCGTTGAACTGCGGCATGTCAGGAAAGAACTGCACGCATGTCAGCTGTCCAATCGCAAATGAAAAGGCAGTGAGGTCAGGCCCCACAGGGTTCTAACCGCATGTCCTGCCTATTCAATGGCCGGCCAGTCCATGTAATGTACTCGCTCTCGTGTATTTCCCATCCCTATACTTTTGCGTAGTTACGCCATCCAGAAACGGCACATAGACACGAGGGAGAGCGTTAGTAAGAGTCCAAAATAATATTAGAAAGCTATTTTATTTCCGTTCGCAAACGGTTTTCGAACGGTTAAAACCGTTTCTATTTCCGTTTCGTTTCCCAGGATGGGCAAACGGTTTGGGAAACAGCCGCATAACACGCACCGAACTTGAGATCTTGAGACGCGTCAATTGGTGATGGACATTAAACAAAACGATGTATCAGGTGGCTGGGGTGTAACCCAGGCTAAAGGCCGGCTGGCAAATAAAGGTGTTCTCGAGCTCATACCGCGGTGCGATACCATGATTCCAGAATAATTCCACAATTAACCGGAAATACTCGCTGTGGCAAAAAGTGATGGCCGCTGGGTTTTTTGGTCACTGCTCGACAACTAGAGCATATTTTTGGATAAAATAAAATCCCAGATAGCCCAGAAGAACGATGTGCACATTTTGAAGACATTGATAGCATCAAAATATCTTGATGTGCCAATAAACAAGCCAGATATGTGAAAATGCCATTTTTCAACTCTGTCAGATATTTTTTTACAAGAAATGTAAATCACTCATATTGTAGCCCTAGATGTGCTGTTCCATCTGACACTTTGAATTCTGCAAAAATATACAGCCAATATTGAGATATTTGGGCCACAAAAGTGGTATTTTGGCTTGATTTGAGCAAATTTGGGCAAATTTTAGTGATTTTGGTCACTTTGCGGCCCAGATATCCCGATGTTGCCTGTATATTTTTGCAAAATTCAAGTTGTCAGATGGAACAGCACATCTAGGGCTACAATATGAGTGATTTACATTTCTTGTAAAAAAATATCTGACAGAGTTGAAAAATGGCATTTTCACATATCTGGTTTGTTTATTGACACATCAAGATATTTTGATGCTATCAATATCTCCAAAATGCGCACATAACCCTTCTGGGCTATGTGGCATTTGGTTTTGTCCAAAAATATGCTCTCGTTGTCTCGCAGTGCTAGAAAAACCCACCGTCCATCACTTATTTCCACTACTAGTACACAGCGATTCTTTACGCCAAATATTGCATGATGAATTTGACGAAGAATTCACCAACCGATTTGTGGGCAAGAAGAATCTCAAGCACCGCACCCTCTCAAAGCACTTGGTCCGTGGCACCAAGAGCATTCTGATGGGCATGAAAAGCTGTCCGAACAAGGATTAAATATTGGCGCCGGCATTCACTTACCAATTTATGCGTCGAAAGACCAGATTGGCGCCTTGGTGCACGGTCTGAAGTTGATGCCAAATATGCGTACTGGTCATGCGATTGTGCACTATTATCTCGATCTTATCGAGAAGCGAGGGTGTATGTATCCCTTGACGCAACTAGATCCTAATAAAACACAGTCGTGATATCAATGCAGCTGACAACAGACAAGGGGAAGGAGGTCAACGGGATGCACAAGGTCCACGCCACTCTAAGGTACGCAGGATCTCTGCTGGTCCCGTACAATTTTCCAACCAAACAGAAATAGGGACGAGGTCGCCCCGGAGTTCGTTCCGCCACAGTGGCCTCATAGTGTTGAACAGTCCAGCACGGATAATACACCAATTGAAGGCTTCTGGCGCTGGCTGCGAAATGGCGAAGGGCATAGTGTGAAAATGACCCTCCAGCAAGGCGCGGCTACGGGGATTTTCCTCCCACACGACGCTATTCACCGGTGAGCATTTTCTCTTGGAATACCAATTTGATTCTGAAACCAGTTGTTTCCAGCCAGACTTTCTATTGGCTCTGGGTCCCCGTCATTCAAAACGGGCTGGACGAGTTTCGCGAATACTGGCTGGAACAACCACAAGTTACAAAAATCGAAGGGAAAACTCAACGCCAGCGGGTCCTCGCCTTATATGTAACATGTTCAACAACCCCACTGACTTTGTTGCGACGGCACGAGACTGCTCTATCCGGGTCAATCCAGAATCCGTCTATCGTTTGCGTGAGGCGTATGGCGGGGAGGCTAGAGACCAGGGCTTTCGTTTTGTTTCCAGAGAATTCACGGCAGAGGCAGATATCGATGGGGTATATGTCGACCTGGGATGCCCCAAAATCACTCTACCAACAGCATGGGTGGTGTTCGAGCAGGTTGTGGCTGAACTTCAACGCCGAATCGACGAGCAGTTTGATACCTCAATTGATCTCAATCTTCTCGTTTCCGCATTCCACCTGAGTTTCCTCCGTTAGATTGGCATAGCACGCAATGTAATGGCGCATTTTTGCAGTTGGAAAGTTAGGGAATTATTTATGGAAGAAATAACTCAGATTTGGATGAGGAAATGCCAGGAAAAGTTATGCTATTGGGCAAACTGGACCATGATCGATGCATGATCATTGAAATTCACGATATAGATGATCACCAAGGCAGTAGAGATTTGAACGCGAATTGAACGTCGTTAACGAAGGAAAGCGTCTGAAGTGACGTTACCATCATTGTGACAAGGTTTGTCTCTCCAACGACCACTATGAACCAGGCGACGCTCCTATGCATGGCATTCCCAGGCGCAAGAACATGGATGCTGTACCTTCCTTCAAGCTTCCTTTCCATAACAACTTGTGTCAAATATACCTTTGGTTGATCCTAGCGGCGATGATGGAGATCAAGTCGTGACTGGGCCCAGCACCACCTCCGTGCCATCTTGTCTCCGATGAGTACGAGCAGCTGAGTAGCGAGGCCCTCGAGGCCGCCCGTATTTGCACCAACAAGGTACGTCGTTTTTTCAATTGTTTTTTTTTTCGCGTACTCACCCCGCCTCAGTACGTGACCAAGACCTCTGGCAAGGACTCGTTCCATCTCCGCGTCCGCGTCCACCTCTTCCATGTCATCCGCATCAACAAGATGTTGTCCTGCGCTGGCGCCGATCGTCTGCAAACCGGCATGCGCGACACCTGGGGCAAGCCCTACGGCACTGTCGCCCGCGTCAACATCGGCCAGGTCATCCTCTCCATCCGCTGCAAAGACACCAACGCCCCCGTGATCATGGAGGCTCTCCGCCGCACCCGCTACAAGTTCCCCGGCCGCCAAAAGATCATCGTCTCCAAGAAGTGGGGCTTCACCAACGTCGCCAAGGGCGACTACCTCAAGCTCAAGGAGAAGAAGGTGTTACAGTGCGTGTCCTTTCTCTTCCCTGCCCTGTCTTGATGCTAACGACGACGCGCAGGGATGGCGCGTACGTACAGTTCATCCGGCCCAAGGGCGGCCCGCTCGAGCAGAACCTATGCAACCGGCCGTCCCCCTGGACTGGTTATGCACGAGTTGCCGCCGGGTTCAGTAGCAGTACCTCAGGCTCATGTCGGTGTCTCTTAGGTATCATCCATATTAAATTACACCGTAATGATACAATTTTGTTGGATGCATCGTCAAAATATATCTTATTCACTTGCACTCCGCATTGAATCCTTGTCTATGCTATCGGTAGATTTTTGAAGAGACTAAAAAATACATTTAGAATGTATATACTACCCGTTCGCTGGCGGAATCGAACGTATGACCCCCGCACTATTAAAATTTTCATCCCCGAACCAACCGCGCTTCGTATACAGTGTCTCACGTCGTAACACGTCTATCACCGCCTCAACATGCTCAGAAAAACTCCTATTTCTTATCCCTCTTGCCAAAATGCTTAGTTTGAAGGGAGGAAACTTTTCCCAAGAGGGATTTTTATTCAGATGAAAACTGAGTGAGTTATAGAGGCGGTGTCCACCCAAATTGGGACTGTCCCTCAGTCAAACACCCGTGCAGAAGCACATCTGGGAGTCTTTCATCTCCGGAGAACTGCCTCAAAACTCCCTGTAGCACAGAAGAAGTCGATGAAAGCACGTTCTCAGGTTCAGGAGAAATACGCGGAGTTGAGGTGGTGCTTTGTAGTGCCCTCTTCCCCTGGGTGCCATTACGTGTGGGGCGAGTTCTAAGGAGGTTATTCCAAAAGATGTGACCTGCAGGAGGTACACTGAAAAAAAAAAGTTCGGCCTTCGCCCGATTTGGGACTTGTTCAACTGTGGACGTGACTAAGCAGTTTGCACCATAAATCTCAAATCTTGGAGGAATCTGACAAAAAATGCGGTTTGATATGAAGTTTTGATCGCCACCATACTAGGTCCCGATCTTCATTTACAGCCGTTTGCAGAACATAAGGCGCGGTCGATTTTTTATTTTTTATTTCAACGGTTTCCAGCAGAATCGGCGCCACGGGCTCAATTTTGATCCGATTGTCTTGGGAGTAGTTTTCCTTGATCCAATTACATAATGAGATTTCTTCCAAAAAATCTCGGCTTTAAGCAGGAGCGCTGTAGCAATGTGGGTACTGCCCCGATTGACCTAGTTTTTGAATATGTTATACATCCAAAGTAGTACTAAGTTTGATGGTAAAAGGTTAAATTCTTCAAGTGTTTCCTTATCCCTGCCTAATACAGCCGAGCTTCTTTGTCTTCCCATGCCCTTTCAAAAAGCGTGACTTGATATGGAGAACTACTTGCATGCCACAAATTGCCAGATGATACCCAGCACTATTCTGAGCAGCCCTGTCTGTTTGAAATTGTTCTGGCTGCTTTGGTTGTTAAACCTGAATTCACGGAACTCTCCATATCGGGTGTGGCAGTGCTGGAACCTCGGGCCGAATCACAAGCATTTGCAGGGATTCCACAGCAACAATTTAAGCCCTGGCTGTGATATTCTCGCTTGCAGGGAGTCCACAGCAACAATTTGAGCCCTGGCTGCGATATTCTCGCTCACAATTAAAGTTTGATGGTAGAAGCTCAAATTCCAAGTGTTTCCTTATCCTGCCTAATACAGCCGAGCTTGTTTGTTTTCCCATGCCCTTTCGAAAAGCGTGACTTGGTACGTCTCCTGTTTTCCTCATTCGTCTTCCTTAGTCTCATCAAAAGTCAGTGTTCCGTCTTACCCCTATGCCCGGTGTTGATTTGAACGAAATTATACGGTAAATAGTAATAGACCTTCACTAGATTCCACCTAACAATACACAAGGTGTGCACACCCCCTGCTGCTCCCCCCACCCCTTTTGTGTTCATCCCTTGTTTTTCTTTGAGGTCCCATTTTTGCTTTATTTTGCCGTCGCTGTCGCTGTTTCAATTCCCTTGCCTTTCTACGGGCTTCGTCGTTCTTTCGAGGACTGCCTGCAGGCGTAGTGGAGAGCGGAGTGCTCTGACAAGTGCGGCACGGAGATTGTTCCTCGTCCTCAAAATGATCTTTAAGTTCAGAATAATTGAGAGTGATTTCCTCTCCTGGGTTGATAGCGCTCAGGCTTCGGACAACGAGACCCAATTCACATCCAGTGATTTTCTGGTACTGGACGCCGGGTTTAGAAAATCTATTGCTTGATTTCTCAATCGCTCACCTCCACGTTCGGGCTGCAGTCGTGGTTAAGCATTCGGAGTGGGCCAAATAGAATTCGGGCTGTGTTGTCATCGGCCCTATATTCAGAACGTGGCATGTCCGTTCGGCAACCTCATATATTTTGGCCGGGGCCACACGCAGACCTCTGGAGTTGGTATTGCCCTTGCACTGCATCCGGGCGATCGTTGACAACACCTGTTGGCAGTGTGCCGTGAGACGGCAATTCAAAGTGGACAGGGCGGACTGTTGATGTGGCCAGACAGTATGGGTGCCTGATAAGCTTCCAAATGATAAAAGGTGCAGAAACTTGTTATACATGAAAGTCATGGGTACAGAACCAAAAGAAAGAAGAAAAGCGGAATAAATGAAAATGTTGGGAGCAGGGATCGAACCACCCTCCCGAGAGATCCCGTCTCGACACCCTTTGTTTAAACAAACTTTATATAGATTCTTCACTTGAATACTGAGTACTATCCCGCCCGAAATGGCATCAAACTCGATGCCGCCGGCTCAGTTCCAAACCCATTCCGACCGCGCAGGAGAAAGATTTCCGTCAAAATGGCCGATTCAGAATTCTTTTCCGTTCCCTCACAGGGCCCAGAAAAGTAATCAAACCCCAGAAGTTGGTCTGGCTTTGCTTGAGGAAGTTAGTCTGGTGGCAAATTGAGCTGATGGTGGAATGGCAGCCAAGTCGTATGATCTGGGGCGGTTACCAAAGCGAAATCACCTCCACCCATCGTTCGACCGAAGAAGGGCAACCCCGCCATTCCAGTGTTGTGATCGAAAATCATCATTTTTGCGCAGGCGCTGGAGCCTGCTGGTGGGGTCAAAGAATTATGGAAAGGGCAGGTATTTGGTGTAAGATAGTGGTTCGGTATATTTTGATGTGTCGGCGCCGTGGGTGGGGATTTTGGGCCCGCGTTGTCATGGTGTTGTCAAGATTTGTAAAAATGTTGTTGGCACAAACTGATGCTCATTGGGTATAAAATGACGCGGATTTCGTCTCGAATTTTTCACCGCCTTTCTTCTGCTTTTTATCCTTCCCTCTCCTCGCAATGAGCTCTTCAAACTCCTCTGTCGTCATGTCTGGGATGGTTGTCCTCGAGAACCCCCAAGATATTTCTCCTCGGGTTACGGCCTTCAAGGCTTTGATCTGGGTCGGAGGCGCAGGTCTTGAACAAAGGCAGGCCTGCCTCCGTTACTTCAGGTCGGAATTCGAGGAGACCCCCGAGTATCCCCCGGTTGGTCTGTACAATGTCACGTTTGTGGTGAGTTTGTTTGCGTCCTGTGCGGTTTATATTTGTCTGACCCAACCATAGGCTGCGAAGATGGAACCTGGCTTTGAGGTCAACGAGGAGGGCGAGGAAGAGCGCTTGAAGTATCACTTAGTCGGAGACATAAAAAAGTATGTGCTCTTACTTTTACTAATTTCACAAGATCTCACTTAATATTTCTCTGCAGTTCACTCTTCTCCAGGCGCTTGACGTCGATGACCCCAACGCAGCTTGGACCATCAATCCCTGCCAGCAGATCTGTGTCCATGTCTGCTGTGCCGTGACCTCTGATGACCAAAAGGCTGCAACTTTCACCGCCGCGCCGGAGCAGTACACCTCCATCGCTGCGGATGCGAAGCGGGCTGCCGAGGAAAATGGCCGACTTGCAGCCAGGTCCGTCTTTCCTCTCTCCGCTACATCGAGGACTCGCCCCGCTTCAAGAGCGGCATCAAGCCCACCCCATATGCGAAGAGGTACTGTGGGTTTTCGGGTTTCCTCACCGGGATTTCGGGCGCTCTGGAAGGCGAGAAAATGGTCGACAGGTTCCGCATTGCGGTGGACACCATTGCTTTCATGGGTGCCGTCGTTTCATCTGTCCCCAAGGCCAAGTCGACTCCTAAAAGTATTTTTTCTTCTCTCGCATTTTGATCATCGCTGATTTTCACTCAGACACCGATTCCAAAATGAAGGCCAGCCGTACCTGGAGCTATTCTACTCCGGTTACAGGCAACAAGCGTCGCAGGCCCAACAGTGGCGATGCCGGACCTTCCAGCAGTCCCTCCATCAACGCTGTCCAATCAAAAGTGTTTCAATTATTGACATTTGCTCCATGTGCCCCCGAAAATCTTCTTATAATGCTACCTGCTTATAGTTTACCGCCAAAGTTCTCTATACATACATCTGCTCTTTGCACCCCCCGAAAATCTTTTTATAATGTTACCTTCTTATAGTTTACCGCCAACGTTCTCTATACATACATCTGCTCTTTGCACCCCCGAAAATCTTTCGATAATGCTACCTTCTTATAGTTTACCTCCAACATTCTTTATACATACATCTGCTCTTTATATACTTCGCAAATACACTTTCATTTACTTAGATTATTCCATACATCAATGATATCGTATTTTTTTGTCTGCTAAGTCATCTTAACTATTAAACTACGGTTTACTGTGACCGTGCGGAGCACGGGTTTCTGCTAGTTGAACCCAGAAAACCATTGGTCAATCTCATTTTAATGTAATACCAGCCTGGCTGTTTATTCTACCTTTCAATGTACTCTACTTCTGTCTTGATCCCCAGCAGCTCCGAGATGTAAGGAGGTGGATGCGGATACAAATGCAGATGCAGCTGGCACTATAATACCGGACTGACCAGTGCTGATACATGTTCGCACACAGGAGATATCTTGCCATATAACTGGGCAAGGTACGCACACCTAAACTGTCAACTTTTAAATATATAGTTTTAAGTTTTTTTTTGTGCCCAAAACATTTCTCTTTCTCTGCGCGTTGTGATGTCAAACTCCGATGATCGGTAATGAGCGGATTCAAAGGGGCGCGGTAACAACAGACTTCAAACATACAGATCTCCCCGCATCAACACCGGGTTGGTGCGCGCGGAAGATTGGGAAGGACGCACAAAACTCGAACCAAGGTTCTACAACGTGACGAGAGACCGGGTGCGTGAGCTCGGCTCGGAAGATTTTTAACCGGGGGACAATGGTGCGCATATTTGCTTCGGCCTTCGTATGTTCCGCATTCCGACCACATATAAAAGAAAAGCGACTTCATCCAACTTAGACTCATGGAACATCCCAAGCATGACCTGCGTAAGGCGCAACAAGTATGTACGCCAACCACACTTAAGCTGACTGCTGATTCACGATATGTCCTTCTAGGAGTGGAGACGACGAAAAGCGAAAGCCTCACTCCGCGACCAATCATACGAGCTGAGCGTCTTGAAGAAAGAAGAACTCCTTTTGGGACAACTCCAACAGGAACTTCTTGAACTTGGTCAAAAAGTACATCTCCTTTCGGCAAAATTCCGCCAACCTCGTGCGGAGCCCCGACACTTCATAATCCCAATTTCTCAGGGTCCCGTCTCGGAAGAACCGTGTATTTATTGCACGCCCCAGCAGAGTGTTGTGTTCCCGGTCGAGAAAGAGGAGCAGAAGAGAGATGGCCCGCACAGCCGACCACATAGTGTGCCGTTACCGGTCGAGCAGGAGGAGGAGGTGGAGTTGAAGAATAACTTTGAAACCTTCCCTGTTTCCTTCGTACGCACCGAAAGATAGACAGCCTAATTGTAGTAATACAAGATATGCGTCAAATGCCTGTTATATTATGTACCTCCTGAACTATCCAAAGTATAATTCCACTCTGTCGTAAGTCTTGCTCTCCGTTTCACATACAGACAATATTCTCATTCCATCTCGCGAGCACTACGTTGGCGATCCCACCCTTCTCTCTCTTTATAAAATTAAGCCTGTCTGCCTGAAGCCTTTGAGGCTCCGCTTTTGGCTCATCAGCCCCAAGACTTCGGAAAATCAGCTTTAAGCTTTCGGAAAGAGGGTGGCGGACCGCGGAGCGTTCCCAAGTGCTTATTCACAGGAATATATCGGCAGTATCCAGGCGAAGGAACCGAAATCAGCATCCCTTGAAATGAACCACCGACTTCTGAGCATCTCCCGCTGGGCGCAACTATGGGTCGATGTACGCTCTCTGCGCGTAGCGGTGCGAATCTTACGGGAGGAGCTACATGCCGTCGGGTCGCCGTCGGAAAATGCGGTGTCGGCGATCGTTTGGTGCACCCCTTGCAACATCTCATTACCGGGGTTCTTCACGTTGGTGATGCGGTGGATTTTCCATTCGGAAAGAATCTAATTTATGGTGACATGGTGACCATCAATGTTATGACAGACAGGAAACAAAAGAAACGAAGTTGAAAGAGAGGGAAGACCAAATGAAGGACACACCTCCGAGCCAGCATGCACTGAGTTGGGGTGGACAGGTCGAGGGACAGCGCAACGGTCACAACCATATGAAAGTTCAATAATTACTGAGAATGAAAACTCACAGAATTCAGCTACATCTGCGCTGTGGAAAGTATCGCCAGTCCAACACAGCGATCAAGAACACAGAAGCAAGAGACAATAAGAAATGCTATCCACGCAAGAAGAAACCAGGATACCTCGAGTCCTTGATACATGTGGGAACATTGAACTTCGTTATGATAACTTGGAGCAGCTTGCTATTGAGCCATCGCCAAGGACTCCACGAAGAATACCGCCAAGAAAAGAGGAGGCCAAAATGAAAAGAAAGGTGAAGATGAAAAAATTAGCACATAGTACCAGATGGACTATATATAATCACAATTCCAATCCAATACTCGTGGTGTAAGACGAGGGAAAGGGCACCGATCATTGAGTCTAAGCAGAGGGAGCAGACACGAACTCACCATGACTATAATATTGCGCGCATACTTATACATATACTTCGCATCAATGCTCAGTTTGGATGTGCTTGTGACAAACAGGGTGGCCAAGAAGATGAACTGTGAACACAAACAGTTCAACAAAAACTCAAAAAATACATAAAAACAAAAATATCCAAATAAGATAACACACCTTACACATTAACATAGCACACAAAATCAAAAAATATCAAACTACAAATAATAGGGCTTCAAAAAAGGCGAATGAGAAGACAAAATCATCGAGGTAAATTGAACAGACATTGCTGGGTTGACATGTCTGATGTTGAAGTGCACCATGACTAAACGGTGCTGAATAGCGTTTTTGTCTTGTCCCACAAGCCCAAAACAAGGATGAGCAAAGAGGTTCAAAGAATAGCACAAGCCGGAAATGAAGGAACATAAACATACATCACCAAGAGGCTAAGGAAGAGAAAAAAGACAAACCAAACAGCATCACATCTCAGAAAGAGAAGGAAACGTGGTTCAAAATGTGAACTAAACCATTCAATAGTGTTCAAAATGGCATTACAAAGCATGCAATTCAAATGCCATTTTGGGGCATGTGGTTCAAAATGCGAATTAAACCATTCAATAGTGTTCAAAATGACATTACGAAGCATGTGATTCAAAATGCCATTTTGGGGCATGAGGTTCAAAATGCGAATATCTCGCGGGATTGATTCAAACCTTAAATATGTCTAGTGCTTCCTTATCCCTCCTGCTCTCTGCTGAATTAAACCACTTGTGAGGCACAGGGTTCAAAATGCCATTACAAAGCATGTGATTCCAAATGGCATTTCGGGGCAGTGCAAAGCATGTGATTCAAAAATGGCATTCCGTGGCATGGGGTTCAAAATGCGAATTAAATCATTCAATAGTGAAGCACAGGGTACAGGGTTCAAAATGGCAGTGCAAAGCATGTGATTCAAAATGGCATTCTGTGGCATGGGGTTCAAAATGCAAATTAAATCATTCAATAGTGAAGCACAGGGTTCAAAATGGCAGCGTTCAATTTCAATTGATTTCGACTCTATTTTGCAGTGGCTTGTGATCACTTTTGTGATGGCCATTGAAGAAGAAGAGAGTTCTCTGCCTGTAGACAGAAAGGTGGGTCGGTCGTCCGATAAATGGGATGTGCAGGTAAACCAGAAAGTGAGTGAATGATCCCGGAAATGTCGTATACACGTGGAATGGAAATCGGATGGGAAATCGGAGATATGCTGTGTGGGCGTGAAGTACGGGTGGAGGGCGTAAATACTCGGTAAGGGCGATAAACTGAAGCTCAGGTGTAATCTGTTCACTGGCGACGTACCCGCGTTGGGGTACTCTGGTCACTGGTCGCTTCGGTCGTGGTGGTTCTCGGGTAAGAAGGTATTATTTTCCCATGTGTACGTACGAAACAAAGAACCGGTCCGATGACCGGTGTACCGTAAAGTAAGTACGGGAATACAACGTAGAAGGGAGGCGACCTGCGGTCCATCCTACCCTTCCACACCATATAGACGGAAGAGAGCAGAAAGCAAGATTATCATTGATATCGGTGGATAGGGGCTTATTACAGCACATCTCGTAAGCCATCAAATTTATCTCTGAGCTCCAGCTCAGCTTGAAATTTGGTGCCGGAGTAATTCTTAAGCATTTCCGGGCAGGCTGAAGCACCGCTGATTAGTCGCAGACAGCATCTGCTGTACATGTTCTCACCGTCTGCCGCGGTAGCCCCGCATGAAACGCTTTGGGCTGGTTCCACCGGCGACGAGCCGTTGACGTGGGTGCCGGGGTTTTTCCCCTGCATCTGGTCCAAGACCCATTCCTCGACGGCTTTGGGTTGGAGGCAGTTATGTATTAGCGAGCATTCGCTTCTTTTAGTTATTACAAGGTGGTCGACGGCCTGCGGCCGTCTCCCTCCTTGTTTTGATCCGATTGCACCCGACCTTGAAATTTGAAATTGTCCAGAGCTAAAGTTCGCACCTCCGAAAAAGGAAATAAAAAACCCAAAGATTTTATAAAGAGTTCGACTTCGTTCCGGCATTAAACATTCCTCTTTATTTTACTCTCTACAAATGAATGAGCATGCCCCCCACTCTCCGCTTGTGTCTCTTTAAGCAAACAGGAAGAAACCGTGCAGTTTATCTCGCCTCTGCTTTGGGTGGTCGGCGGCAATCACTCGGCATCCGATTTCATCACTCAGGTTAAAGCGTGATTCTCCGGCTTTCCATATATTACAATTCGTTGCTCAACCTCCCTCGACGTTGAAAAAAAGTGTCAAAATTTCTATAGTAAAAGTTGAATGGTTTTCAATTCTAAGCTCAACGAGACCAACTGTGAAGATCGTGCTCGTCGTCTGTGCATGGACCATTTGACGATGAGCACGACCTTCATCACATCCCGAAAAATACTATATCCGACTGGGTAACCGGCCAAACTATGGTGCGGGTCACCTAGCTGCCGCTACCCAAACTTAGTGGCCAATTGGCCGGAGAATTTTTTTTGGCCCTGTACACAGCCACAATCAGCGCAAATTTCCGTTATTTCCCCCGCTTGTGGCCAATTCGACGGCAAGAAAAAAGTTTACCCTCCTTCAGTTTTGATTTAAATACAAATCCCTCTTTAGGATCAGCTTGTATCGTCAAAGAATCACTTTCTATAGAGGGATAAGAAATAGAGGCAAAACTCGGCCCGGAAAATCTCAAGCACGGGGTAGCGGCAGCTAGGTGACCCGCACCATAGCTAACCGGCCACTTGCGCAACACAAGGGATTAGGGTGTGAAATCCTGATATCTTACCTCTGCGAGATGTAACAGGACCTCCAAGGATGCCATTCAATTCGAACGTAACGCGTAACGCTGGCCTTTTCGTTCGAAAATGTAACTCATAAGGGCCGGATTGTTCGAATTTTTAAAACGTAATGCAAAAATGCTCTAAATCAGCCGAAAATGGCCCAAATTTCATTTTTTTTCGCTTCCCGTTCACCGGTTGATACATCAAATAATGCATATTGTTAACCAAATTCTCACCTCGATGAACCAAGTGCCGATGTCAAATATGAATCACGGTAATGCTCGCAAGACTAGCACTTGGAGCCTGTCATTCGATCCGCGAACGGCCGGTTCAGCCCAGGCTCATCTCCGCCCTGTTCGAATTTCTTTCGGCGTAACGCCGCTCCACCCGTCCGTTTGAATTCCAAAATTCGAACGAGGGCGTAACGCGTAACACCCCCGTTCGAATTGAATGAAATAGTACAGTATGTCAAATTTGGACGCAAACGAAGGCCCCGATCAAAAGCTGTGGCGGTTTGATGATCAGGATGATGGCACAGAGGCAT
>JARKIC010002999.1:0-38208 GCA_029378375.1 Mycena olivaceomarginata
CTTCTCGGGGGCGGGGGGTGGGGGTGATGTGTTTTGCAAGTCCCCTCAGCTGGCGGTGCGGACGTGCATCACATGTGTTCTTCTCTGAGGCGGTGCGGGCGGCTCGTGCGCGTTCTTCTCAGCAGGAGGTGCGTCCACGGTCCATAGGCGCGTCGTGGGTGCGCTGATCTGATCGACGTTGGTGGCGCAGTAGGCAGGCTGGGCTTCGGACGGGCAAGCTTTGGGGCGCGGTCACTGCTCGCTGTGCTCGAACGCGAGCCCCTCTTCCGAAGCCCAGGTGCGGCCGCCTGCCCTCAGGGCAACAATCTGTTGGTACCTCTTGCTGGGTTTGGCGGCTGAATGGCAGCTCGCCGCGCTCGTGCCCAGGCTTGGGCTCGCTGAGCTGCGGTGTTCCACGGGTAACTGCTCGCCAACTCGTCGACCTCCTCCTCGTCCTCGTCTGCGTATGGGTCAGTGTCACGCTCAGCATCGGACCTGCTCCAGCTCATGCCCCATCCCCCTCCTCCTCTGTGCCTGAGTCCACCGCCTTGTCCTCCTCACTATCCTTCGCCTTCGCGCTTGCCCTCTTTTTCCCCTTTGCCTTTGCCTTCCCTTTCCCTCGCCCCTTTTGTTTTTTCCTTCCCCCCCTTCTCTGCGTCCTCCTTACCACCCACGCCGCTCGCGCCCCCGTTGCGAAGAAGCACCGGAGGGGTGTTGTGGAGCGGGATGAGCGAGCCCATGCAGGCGGCGCAAAGGGTCGGCTCGTGGGACTGTGGTGGCCCAGGGTCGACAAGGGTGCCCAGAACGCCTGTTGGAAGCACTGAAAAATCAGCGTGTGACCTGGAGGAAAGAACGGGAAACAAAACTCACCATTCTCGTTGATAAGCACGGGATTTGTCCACCCATGAAATCTTCGCTTTTTCGCGTTTTCATGACAAGACATGTGCCGGGCTACACTCCAGAAGCGTCAGTACTGAGGTTCCCAAGTAGCTGGCAGGGGCAGGAACCACTGAGTAACGGATGGGAACGGGGAGGAATACTCTGGAACCATTGGCATGTGCTCGCTCCGAACCTGTAGGAGATGTGTAGCCCAACGATCAAGTGGAACATGAAGTCTACTCTATTCCCGCTCACGGAACTAGACGGGACGGACTGGAATCCTGTTGTGGTGTGTTGGACATGAGACGCGTAGCGCGTTCTGATCATATGATTACTGGAAGGGGCTGGGAACATCATATCTTGATGGATCCACGCCGTCCCAGGCATTCCGGATAAGGGATGGTCACTAAGCGAGGGTCCGATCACTTGGACCTACACTCGTCGGCTGGAGCAAGTACCCATACTGGGAAGTACTTCAAATGCGGTATCCCTGGAGAGCTACGGACTGGGGCGTCGGTTCCAGACGTTCCGGTAGACGGGAAAGGCACCGGTATTGGGAGGAACAGCATATACAGTCGGGATCGACATAGGGGATCGGTTGTGATGGCTCCGGCACAGTCTGACCGATCGTACATGTGCACAGGATCGCACTAGGATGGCGTGCTCGACATGGGCAGCCAATAGAAGGACTCAGATACCCATTCTTACGACGGATACACGGAAGTTGAACAGATAAACGGACTATTTTACTCATACTTACTTATTCTTGGACGTTTCCATGTGTTTCAGCGTTTTGTATTTAAGTAGCGGGGCATCTTGGGCGACTTCACGGAATCACCCCACGGCTAGTAGGCGGAAACACTTGCAAATTGGGCAGATACCGGGGAGTTCGAACAAGTGTCTCTTAGAATTCATCTTGGCTTGGAATCTTTTCTTTTGTGATCGGTATCCTTGGGATCCGGCTTTGCCGTTTGACTGGAACTGTTGGGATTGTGCTGAGTACGCACTTGGTTGTTTGGGTTGTGTTGTGAAGAGCTTGGGATCGGAACCCACTACTGTTAAAGAGCTTGGGATCGGAACCCACCACTGTCTGGAGCGCTTGGGATCGGAACCCACTACTGTTGTTACTGTGTCACGCTTGGAATCGGCATCCACCTCGCTTTGGAGAACCCCAGCACCCCGTTCTCGTTTGTTTTCATAGCTGAAAAGCTTTACATCATCGCGCTCTGTGCTTCCTGTCTGTTCGGGTCAATCCTCGTTCACTCAGATCTAGCCTGAACACTTGCATGGCAAGGGCTCCATTCACATCGACACTCTCGTTGCGTTCCACTAGCTTTCCTGTCTGTTCCGGTTTCATTCCGGTCCACTCAGATCGAGGCTCAAGTACTTGGACTTCGTTCCAAGGACTTCTATAAACAATACAATGCTCTCTCCTCGTTTCCGAGGTCTATACTATTCCCTGCAACTTTTATAAGGCCCTGTACCAGGGTCTGACACTCGTCTGTGCACGTCTCGAGCACTTCCGTTCCGTTCCAACGCACTTCTGTGTGTAGGTTTGGTTTTGGTTGGTGTTTTCTTGATAGGTTCAGAGCACATCAATCATCGTCCTTCTTGCAGGCGACTAAGAAGTCGGCGAAGGCCTGCGTCAAGGCTTTCGAGCGCACTGGCACCCATTGGACGAAGCTGATCCTAGCGTGTTTGGGGAGCTCGCCGTGGGTCACCCTTCACAAGAAAGACGTCAGACGTGCCAGGGATTGGGAATAGCTAGGCTTACATCAAAAGAAGGACCTCACCGCTTCTGTCGCCTTCTTCGCCATCAAGGATTTCCCCCAGAGTCAGCACGCCCTTGCATTGCAGTTGCGAGCAGAGAGCATCCAACACCCTCTGAGACAGGGCTTCGGCGTTAGTTCTGCGGCTAGAATGACAGTCCCGCGTTAGTGGGAGACGGACACAGAGGCCGTGAACACCACTTACTCGGCCAGTTCCTCGCTGCTGCACGAACCTTCACCTGTCAGCAGTCTCTAGTGCGCTGCCTGCTTCTCCTTGAAATCCTTATCTCTCAATTCTACCAATTCCTCCCGCTCCTCCATGCTGAGCGTTGCCAAATACTCCTTGGCGAAGGTGTATTTGCGATTAAGCGCGCCAGCCGTGGCGGTGTCTCGCTCGTCCTCGTCCTCGCCCTCGTCCTCTTCCTCAAGCTCCTTCTCACCCTCTCCATCCTCCTCATCAGCGTCGACATGGTACTTCTGCCGATAAAGTGTCCGCAGTGCGTCGCCATGCTGCGGGTGCTGCCACGCCACCCACAGTAAACGGGTATGATGAGGAGGGCCAGAGAGATTGGCGAGATGCCCCAGCCACACGCGAAAAGGCTCAATTTTGCGTCCCTTGTCTTTCGTTTTTTGATTGGAGAACCAAGTTTTTAATTTCTGCGTACCCCAGTCACTTTGGCTTGTTGAAAATAAAACACGAATACAATCACGCACTCCATGGTCTGAATTCCGAGCTCGTAACTCGTTCAGTCGAGGGCTCGTCGATGGGAGCGGCTGCAGCTTGGCTTTGCGACAGCTCGTTTTTTGGATAGCCAATGCATTCTCTGCTTTTACGTGATCTGTCTCCTCTTTGAACACCTCCTCCTCATCTTGAAGCTCCTGGAGTTCATCGTCGTCGTTCAATGCAGGGTAAGCGGTGTCCCAAGCGGGGAAGAATATGACCCAGAATTTTGCTTTTTTGCTCTCTTCCAAGTAACTTGGGAGGTGTTGTTCGAGAAGCTGAAGAGGTTCGCCGAAGAAAAAGCCCTTGTTGCCGCGGGCCATGGGAGACAAGGAGCGAGATGAGCGAGCCGAAGCGAGACAAAGGAAAGTGACCGTGACAAAACACGTCAAGTCACTGCACACCTGACCAGCAACTCTGGCTCCCACAACCTCAAATGCAACCACTCGCCGGTGAGTCCCTCCCCTGTTATTTATTTCCTTTGTCTTTAATTTGTTTTGTTCCTACTTTCGTGGTGCTCAGTTTGCCACCTAACTCCCGCTGTAGAGCAGGGTGGCAAACTGGGTACACATCACATTTCCCTTGCCGTCCTGCTCCTCTGCCTAACTCCCGCTTTAGAGCAGGGCAGCTGGAGCAGGACGGTCGTTTCCATTTCCCTTCCCCTTTATTTATTATTATCTCCTTTTATTCGCCTCGCTTCTTGCTGCTCACGCCTTTGTTTCGCCTCAGACCGCGATGACATCGGGCAACCAATCGTCTGGAACAAGGCCTTTACGCGAGAATGCCGCACGCATGGCCCGTGAAGACGGCAACTCGACCTCAGACGACGAGGATGAGCTCGAGGAAGCCACTCCGCTCACCGCTTCGAGGAACGTCCTACTGCCAACCGCAGCTCCTCCCACCTTGCCGCCTCTGACTGGCGACGCCAAAAAGAAACAGAAAAATTGACTCCGCCAGCGTGCCAAGCGCAAGGCTGCCACCCTCGAGTCTCTCCAGAGTCCCATGCTGCCTGCACCTTCACCTTGACTTCTGGACAAGGCCGCTCAATCCGAGCCCATTCACATCACCTTCGCCGCGGACGACTTTCGTGCTACTAAGCAAGGAACAAAGAACAAGAGGAATACAATGCCGAAAACGGAATGACAGAAAGATGATGTAACATAACGGAAGAGGTCATGAGGAACTGTGAAGTTCATCATAAGTCATGTGATCGTGGGATGTTGATAAAAAACTTCTTCTCTTCCTCCATCTACCATGTTGCAACAGTCACAACAATCACAACAATCGCATACCACCCGCAACAGCTGCGAGTCCTCGTTCAAGAACGCGTTGCGCGCCTGATGGCGGAAATCGAGGACCTGCGACAAGGCATAATCGGGAGGATGTTGCTGGAGGCAGTGGAACGTGTGCACACCGAGCCTGAGTTCCTGCAGTATCTGCGGGATCTCATCGAGCTTGAGGGTAAGGAAGAGGCGGAGGTTACCGTTGCGGATGCGAACTTGCGTACCGTGCAAGACAACATGGTGGAAGCGACGAGTCGTTGCGACCAAATCGTGGAGCTGTGCCAGCACTTTGAGCGGGGCAATCTCCATCCCATGGATTACATCGATGTGGTGGATCTCTTGCGCCGCGCGATCTCTCTGGATGCGGATGACATACCGGACGAGAGGCTGGATTCCGGTGACAAGTACGAGGGTGGAGAAGGTTCGGAGGAGCCGGAAGCAGCGGCGGAGACCGGAAAGAAGCGGAAAGGGAAGGGGAAAGCAAAAGCGGCACCGAAGAAGGCGAGGGTGGACTGCGAGGAGGAACACGAGGAGCGAGATGGCTCCTTACGTGGTGTGTATGACATGTTATCCACTCTACATTTTATTGACATCGACTGCAGCTTGCGATAGGTGCAAGTGTCTACAAGTGCCGTGCATCGTACTGCCAGGGAAAATGGCATGCGACGGCTGCCACAAGGTGCACACGAAGTGCAGCCTGTGGCCACAAAACAAGACGCATCTGCCGCAGAAGAAGGGATCCCGCCTTGCGGGAGCTCACCCTGTAGAACCATTATAACACACCCCACTTTTTCCAGCAGTGCGTGTTACAATGCCTGGGCTAACTTCCAGGCCTGGTACATTTTCATAATGCGCACTCTGGGTGGCAATCACATTCGGCATTGATGGGATTTCGGCACAGTGCCGCAGATGTGAAAAATGCATAATTAGCCCATATTTTAATTGAATTAATAGCTTAAAACACTTGAACTGATGGCTACCTGTACTGAGGTGGGATTGATGAGCCCCGGCCATTGCCTTGAAATTGATGGCTGTCCGTCTGGGGGCTCTACCATTGATGGTTGGCCAAATTGGGGTTGTAACTGATGAAATGCTGCAAAAAAGCACTGTGTCTCAGAAAGTATTTTGCATTTTGCGGGCCAACGGGGCTACTGATTGGAAAATGGTATAGGTGACTCTTATAGCCCTTGATGAGCTCTATGATGTGAGCATCACTTTCCTTTTTTGGACACTAACACCTTTCGCCCAAAAGGAAATTTCCTACATCTGCCCTCACCTGGCTCATAATTCAACCGTTTTGGATGATCTAACCACATAGGGATGTTATTACAGGTTCTTTGAAGCTGACCAGGCCAAATTAGAGCTCATTATAGTGCAATAATAGGGTGAAAATTGCGAATTTCATAAATTGTATTCCTGGCCATAATATCTTGTGGATACGGCGGTAGAAATATTTCCTGATGGTATCACTCTGTTCCTTTAGGCTATAGGAGCACCCTGCAAGTGATGGATTAGGTTATGATCATTCAAAACATCGCATTTTGGCCATATCAGGAAATACCAATTTCACCCTATTCTGGACCTCTCCATGATGTAAGATATCCCAGAACACATCATTTGGATATTTCCTATGTATATATACTAGAAAGGTGGACATCTGACATCAAGGACACCCATACCCTATGATTTGAGGTGACCATGTGTTATATTACCTTTCACCCCATTCAGTATGCCCCAGGGTCATAGGGACCCTTCTGAACAATCCAAACAGATATTCCAGGCTGTATGAAGAGTTCCCAGCCAAAAAGTATGCTAATATAGCACCATAAACTCGAAATATGTCAGATGACATTTCTGGGTTATTTTGTGAATAGGGTACCAAGGAGACCACTGAGTGCGAAATAAACACTGAGAATGGCAAGGGAGAGTGTGAATGACTCATATTGAGCTTTGTATGCATGGCTTTTCCCAAAAAGGAAAGTGCCCCACATGGCTCTTGCACATGCTCCTGCGCATGCACAGAAATGACTATGAGTGGATTCACAGGTATGTTTATGCTACTCTTTCTTTGTTCTTTTGCTTGAAGTTTCTTCATGTTGGCACTCAGGCTTGGAGTCTCCTTGTCCTCTGTGTTTCGTGTGCAGTGTGGACAACGGCACACTCAATCCACACCCACCTCACGCTGGACCCAAGACACTACTCGGCACACATCCCTGCCAACTAGCCGCGGTGACCGTGCCACTGAGCTCTCGGCGGGTAGATCTCCTACCGGAACTCGACACAGGCAACCCAGAACTCTTGAACAACGACATGGGGCCGCCAACTCCTCCCGTGCTCAACTCTCCGCATGGACGTCCTCTCCGTTGCTTCCCCACTCTTATTGGCACACATCCTCTCCATTGCATTCTCGCGCCGTGTATGCCACGAACGCAAAAGGTCTTGAAGGGAAAGGTGCGTCTGCCTTTCTGTCTTTCAAATTCTGAATTGTTATTTTAATTGCCTTCGGCCGTGACTGCTGCGCCTGGCATCCTCTCTGGCTCCCTCCCTTGGGTTTCGTCCCATCCTCTCTCCCTCCCTTCTCGCTCCCTCTTCTTTGACTCCCTCGTGTTCCTCTCCCGCTTCTCCTCCTCTTCTTCCCTGCCTTTCCCCTCCTCATCTCCTTGCCCTCTTAACTTACACCTTCCCCTAGCGCGAACTCACCTAGTGGCAAACACACTACACCATAAACGTCACGAGCCCCTTCACGAACACCACACTCATGCTGGCGCAATACTCCGTCTCAAACAGCACACCCAGGCCCAAGTCGTACCTCCAAGACTACACGACGGTGCATGACCCCATGCAGCCCACGCTCAACAACTCGCAGGCCACCGCGCTCTACGCTGAGCTTGCGAGCAGCACTGAGACTGGGTAGAACTACTCCATGCGCTGGCTGACAGTGTTACGACCATGCACTTTCCGGTCCTTCCGGTTCCTTTCCAGCCATTTACGGCCTTTCCGGTTACGGCCTACTTTACGGCCGTTACGTCCTATCCAACTTTCCCGTTGCGTCCGGCTAGTTCCGTTGATGCACAACCCTTGGGGTTTTCGCAATGAAGGTCTTCTGAGTATTCCCCAAATCAAACATATCACTTATGCAACTATGCTTCTCTCTTATTGTTCTTATTGTCTTTCGCTGTACTTATTGTCTTTTACATACTTCTTTCTGCATTAGACTTATCTCTGTATTTAGTATAAATACGTATTATGTTCTACTGTATCTTTAGTTGAAAATTAACATGCTTTGCCTCTGCATTGCTCTGTGGTCTGACTTCTCCTTCCTTCATTGTTGAGCCAAGTTAGTTGGTGTAACCGATCTCCTACGTGGTATCACTTACGGTCCTATCCGTCTTTCCGGCCTTTACGTCTTTCTGGTCTTCCGTCCTTCCGGCCATTTCCAACACGGATATAACAGACAGACAGCGTGGTGCTTGGGACGTCCAGACAGTGAGTATTAGCACGGAAAATGTGTAGCCCACGCAGACCATCTCCTAGGGATTCCACTGCTTCTAGATTGGCACGGCAACGTGGCACCTTGCGCATTCCCATGAGATTTGCAGGATCGTGTCAGCCTGCAGAGAACTAAGGTGTGTTCCTTTCCTCCTTTTGTCCTTCATGCCGGCAAATCCGAGGCAGAATATTGTCCTTGCCACCATGCTGCAAGCCCAAAGCCCACGTGCATCTCTCCCCTTCTCCGAAGCGAGGTATTATTTGCACCTACCAATAGATCGTCCTGCAGGCCCTGCGTGCACGCCCACAATACTCACCGCCTCTGCCTTTGCCTCCGCCGCCGCTGGGGCCAGCATTCGTAAACCGGTCTCGCACCGAAGATTGGCACACGCATACTTGAGCCCCTGCTCAACGCTCATGTATGCTGGAGAGGTTGTCAAACTCAGGAAGAGGGAGGGGGCGCAGGAGGGTTATTCGCTGATATAGGTGGTGCATCTTTTATTTGTCTTCTGTCCATTCTCGCTCCCCTCCCTCCCCTTTAGCGCTTGTGTTTGATCTGCCTTCCTTCGTTCTCTCCTCCCTTTTCCCCATTCTTCCAAATGCATTCATATCTATCTAATCCTTCTTTCTCTTTTGTTGATTCACACTCCATTACATTCTTGCTACACTCCCCTTCGCACTTCGTGTTCTCGATTATACCTACCCTACTCACTCGCTATGCTCCCCATCCGTCGTATCAATCATACTTTATGCATCTAATTCTCTCTTCTCCCTTCAGGTGCCTACATTGGCATCCTGTTTCACAACCCCCCAAAAAAAGAGTAAATCCAAATTGTCTCGGCTGCGACATTCGAAGGATTCGGTGCTTTCATGCTTGACGCACGCGGGACACAGGCATGTCGTGCTTTCTGTCTGCGACAACGGTGCCACTGCTAATATTGTTATTTCTGCAGGTGTCCTCTCTGTGAGTCCCAGTTGTGCTTGCACGGCTTCATGACAACAATGTCTGTGCTCTCCACACCCCTTCAACAAGCCTCTCAAGTGCAATACTCAAGGCGCAGCAGCAACACGAGCTCGCCAAGGCCCTGCGCGTCTCTGTACTCATGCCTGGGAGTCAGGCAACAGTTTTGTCGTCACCACGACAACCACACCCAGGGCCACCACCCCTCCCCCCGGGGATGGTTGTGTGTTGTCGAGCAGTGCGTCACCACCGCATTTTGGCGGTTCTGGCATGAGTGGGTGGGTCACTTGAGAAGAATAGTGTTGCGGAGCCAGTTGTTAGTGTCGGAGGTCCGAGTGCTCTGGATGGAGGCAAGGTCTCCTCTGTTCCCTGTTTGTAGAGTATACATACTAGTACTAAGATCCATTTCTTATTATTACTGTTTTTGGCAAGTGTTTTGAAATGGACAGTAATAGCTGCAAAGTAAAAGTCAGCTGGTCAGGTCAGCTTTATTTCCTTTTCTGAATCATATTTCCGCACCTGCGGAAATTTTAAATTTCCGTGCCGCAGAAATACTGTGCAAATGCAGTGGAAATTCTGCGGAAATTCAAAATTTCTGTGCCTCGGAAATATGGCTTTGCACCCAGTGGTAGTATTCCCGCTCCTGTATTATGGTACCCATATTTATACTTCAGATTCCCCCGCTAGTTTCCACGCCCCGTGCAGAGCTTAAGGTTGCCCTTACAGCAGAAGAAAGGATCCAAGGGATCAACCGGTCAAGATTGGGAAGTTTGGTGCAGGTACGGATTCAGACCACTTCTCCAGTGCTCCATCCTCTCCCACTTCAAATCTCGACCCCTCCTCTGTTCCAATAGACCAGCTACCCTGTTATATCCGTGTCGGAAAAGGCCGGAAGGACGGAAGACTGGAAAACATAAAGGCCGGAAGGCCGGAAGGACAGATAGGGCCGTAAGTGATACCACGTAGAAGATCGGGTACACCAACTAACTTGGCTCGAGGACAAAGGAAGCAGAAGTCAGACCACGGAGCAATGTGGAGGCAAAGCACATTAATTTTCAACTAAAGATACAGTAGAACATAATACGTATTTATACTAAATACGGAGATAAGTCTAATGCGGAAAGAAGTATGTAAAAGACAATAAGTACAGAGAAAGACAATAAGAACAATAAGACAGAAGCATAGTTGCATAAGTCATATGTTTGATTTGGGGAACACTCAGAAGACCTTCATTGCGAAAACCCCAAAGGTTGTGCATCAACGGAACTAGCCGGACGCAACAGGAAAGTTGGTTAGGACCCAACGGCCATAAAGTAGGCCGTAACCGGAAAGGCCGGAAACGGCCAGAAAGGGACTGGAATGGATCGGAAAGTGGATGGTTGTAACAGGCACCGTATTCCTCTTGTTCTTTGTTCCTTGGGGGCAAAGAACCCTAAGAGGGGGATACTGTTACGACCATGCACATTCCGGTTCCTTTCCGGCCATTTACAGCCCTGTTTCCGATTGCAGCCTGCTTTACAGCCGTTATGTCCATCCTCGTTTTCCAGATGTAATTCATACTTCTGGCTCACGTCCAATCCAACATGCTGTTGTGTCCAGCTAGTTCCATTGATGCACGCCCTTTGGGGTTTTCGCAATGAAGGTCTTCTGAGTGTTCCCCAAATCAAACATGTGACTTATGCAACTATGCTTCCCTTTTATTGTTCTTATTGTCTGTCACATTACTTATTGTCTTTAACATACTTCTTTCTGCATTAGAACTATCTCCGTATTTAGTATAAATATGTATTATGTTCTACTGTATCTTCAGTAGAAAATTAATGTGGTTTGCCTCTGCATTGCTCCATGGTCTGACTTCTGCTTCCTTCGTCGTTGAGCCAAGTTAGTTGGTGTACCCACTCACCTACGTGGTATCACTTCTGGCCTTATCCGTCTTTCCGACCCTCTTCCGTCTTCTGGCCTTTTCCAACACAGATATAACAACTTGATTTCAAGAAAGCTATTTACATTTTACTCGTTTATTCTATTTTTTCACGTCCACATTTTCCTCCGACGCATTCTCCGACTTTTCCTCCGGCTGAGTCCCCAAACCGCTGGCAACCGGTTCATCGTCGTTGAGGATCTCGTATATTCTATTGATGATGTGGCAGCCCTCCAAATCTGAGAGCAGCGCAAATGGGAAACGGGGTTCCTCTGGCTCCACCTTCCACGACCTCACAAGCTCAGCTCTCCTCGCCACCATTGCTGTGATGTTGGCATTGAGCTCAGCCGCCTCGGCTTTCTTCTTCACCTCCGCCTCTTCCTCCTTCCGCATGTGCTCCACCTTAGCCGCTCTCTGCTCAGCCCACTTCTGCTCCTTCCTCCCCAACAACTGCCCAATCTTGTGAGACTTGTATTGTTTGCGAGTCATTCCCATCTGAACTCGCTCCGGTATTTCCTCCTTCACCGGCAGTGAGATCAGGGTGTTAAGGTTGATGGGCTCTGCCCTTGGCGCACCCATCTCCACGTCTGGCTTATCCTCTGTCTCAGGAGATGACCTTGCCGACTCCTCCTGTTCCTCTCCAGCCTCCGGCATTTCCATGTTCTCCTCCGGCACCCTGTCACCCAGGAAAGGTGCCATCACGGATGGCAGACTTCCCAACCACCAGACGATATCCTCCAATAGCTGAAAAGCATCCTCTGTCTCGCCGTCCAACGCACTGACACGCTGAAGGAATTCGCCAGCAATGGTGTTTTGATGCCCGCTTCCCACATACACTGCCTGCACAAGGAGAGTCATAAGCGGGTGTAGGATCCGCTCGTCAATCTCAAGGTTCTCCACCCGTCATTGGAGATCCAACGACATGGTGCGAACCTCATTGAGGCGAGTACGGTGTCCCACCGGCACTGCTCTGCCCAAGTTCTCTACATAGTACAGTAGGCCCCCGTCTCCGACTTGTGGAAGCTCGCAGCTATGCACAACTTGATCCCTCCTGTGTTCCACGTTCCTCCTCGTACTCGAGAACGCGCTGCTTGTACACCCTGGGGATTTGGATGTTGTTCTCTGGCAAAAGTCTGCACTTGATCTTGCAATGCTTGCAGTTGAAGCAAGAACTGTACCGAGGGTGCACCATGCACTCGATACCGTACTTGTGGCAATTCAAGCAACCTATACACATTTTAGCACAATAAATATGAAACAGAATCACCTACAAGCATCTCTGGAAAGTGTCCAGTCCACGGGAGCCTTCACAACCTTCGCCTTCCTTCCCCTCCTTGTCTGTCTTTTTCTCCGCCCTTTTCCATTTCATCCCCGTCTTTGCCTGCTCCTCTTTCACTCCATCCAAGCTCACGTCGTCTGAACCAAGCTTCTCGTCTGGGACGTCACCATCATCCAGTGAAACGCCGCAGCGAAGATCTGCTGCCTCAACCAAGTCATCTGCCGTGGCAGTGCCCACCGCAATTATGCCGCGCAGTTCTTCTACAAGGGCGACATTCTTCTGGACCTCCCGGATCTCCTCTGTCCATTCCTCTGCCAATCTCTGCATCCGCCTGGCCGTCTCCAAGTTCATGGCCTCAAGGCGATGGTACTCGAGGGGTGTCATAGCCGCCTCTGCAGCTGCCACCCATTCTTCCGCCTCCTGCTTCTCCCTTGCCTTTCGCTCCTCGTATTCTTGGACATCCCGTTTTGGCGACGTCGGACATTGTTTGTCCTTATCCCCAGGCAGGGGTGTCGGAGAGCTGTTGCTTTCTTGGTTGAGTGTGGCGGACGACATGATGGTGGAGAATAGAGGTGAAAATTTTCATTGCCTTGACAATGTTCTCACAATCACGTGTTGGTTCAATTTTTCGTCGCCATGTATCCCTGCCGACTCTTTGCGTCATTTCTTCATCATGCCTGTATCTCCTTCGTTCTTTGTTCCTTGGGGGCAAGGAACCCTAAGAGGGGGATACTGTTACGACCATACACTCTCCGGTAACTTACTGGCACGGCTCTGTCTATTCTCTGTCTATTCATTCCAGAGCCTCGGCTCCGACTTGTCTACCTATTCTGGACGCGACCTGCACTCCGGCTTGTGTCCGTCTAACATGCTGTTGTATCCGGCTAGTTCCGTTGATGCACACCCTTTGGGGTTTTCGAAATGAAGGTCTTCTGAGTATTCCCCAAATCAAACATATGACTTATGCAACTATGCTTCCCTCTTATTGTTCTTATTGTCTTTCACTTTACTTATTGTCTTTAACATACTTCTTTCCGCATTAGAACTATCTCCATATTTAGTATAAAATACATATTATGTTCTACTGTATCTTCAGTTGAAAATTAACGTGCTTTGCCTCTGCATTGCTCCGTGGTCTGACTTCTGCTTCCTTCGTTGTAAAGCCAAGCTAATTGGTGTACCCGCTCACCTTTGTGGTATCACTTCCGGCCTTATCTGTCTTTCTGGCCCTCTTCCATCTTCCGGCCTTTTCCGACACAAATATAACATTGTTCATACTCGTTGAAGTCCATCACCAGAGGAAATGTTGGACCAGGGTAATGAGAACCGGTCAGGGAAAAACTAAACGGCTGAGGATGCAATGCAGCTCCATGCTCGTCTGGGCCAAGAGGCGGCCTGGACTACATGTTCGGAGCATTCGGTCAGGGTCAGATGTCCTGCTCGAAGTGGGGCTGAGCCTAAGGAAGAGGTTCCTGAGGTGGAGAAATTATGCCGGAGGGTGGGTTAAAAGCAGGTACTTGCCTGGGTACAATGATCAGAACAATTGTGCTGAACTGGCGCAAGTGACAATGATTTTGTACCTCGGGGGTTGGAACAAGATGACCGTAAGACATTGAGAAGCCAAATTAGGTTGAATTGATAATACTGTTATATCCGTGTCGGACGAAACCCGAAAGACCAGCTGGATGAAAGGAAGCTCGGCCGGATGACTGGACGACAGACAAATAGGGCTGAACGGATTGGTCTAGATGCAAAGTGATACCACAAAGGCGAGTGAGTACACCAACTAACTTAATGTCAAAATAAACTGAGGATAGAAGTCAGACAACGGAGCAATGCAAGGGCAAAGCACGTTAATTATCAACTGAAGATACATGCAGAGTAATAACCGTATTTATACTAAATACGGAGATAGTCCAAATGTAGTGAGAAGTAATGTAAAGACAATAACAATTGTCGAGAACAATAAAGACAATAAGAGAGAAGCATGAGTGCATAAGTCATATGAACAGAATTGGGGAAACACTCAGTAATCCTTCATTGCGTAAAACCCCGACAGCATGCATCAACGGACAAGGCCGGACGCATCAGCAAAGTGTTCGGATGTGTGCCTGAGAACACGAACGACACATCCGGATGGATAGTGGACTGGATCCGAGAATCCAGAAACGGATGGATAAAATGTCTGGGCGGTCCAGACACTTCTGGATGTGCATGGGTATAACAGCTCCTCTGTATATCAGTAAATAGCATGTGGGATGACCCTCATACAGTCCAATACTTATTTGGGGTCAGTGTATTATTTTGATCACTAGACGACCTGGTTTTCAGCTGGACCCATGGGAGACTAATACTGGATATTGGTGGTTGTCGGCAGTGTAGTTACATTCGCAGTTTACATCCAATGGCCTCCAGTAGGTCTAAATCGCCTTAGGATAACAAAATGTCATACCGGATATTGGCTTACAGTTTACGTCCAATGGCCTCCAGTAGGTCTAAATTGCCTTATGATAAAGACAATAAGAGAGAAGCATGAGTGCATGCGTAAAACCCTGACAGCATGCATCAACGGACAAGGCCGGACACATCAGCAAAGTGTTCGGACATATGCCCGAGAACACGAATGACATGTCTGGATGGATAGTGGACTGGATCCGAGAATCCAGAAACGGACGGATGAAGAGTCCAGGTGGTCCAGGCGCTTCTGGATGTGCACAGGCATAACAGCTCCTCTGTATATCAGTAAATAGCATGTGGGATGACCCTAATACAGTCCAATACTTATTTGGGGTCAGTGTATTATGTTGATCACTAGACGACCTGGTTTCCAGCTGGACCCATGGGAGACTAATACTAGATATTGGTAGCTATCGGCAGTGTAGTTACATTTGCAGTTTACTGGCCAATGGCCTCTAGTCGGTCTAAATCGCCTTATGATAACAAAATGTCATACCGGATATTGGCTTACAGTTTACGTCCAATGGCCTCCAGTAGGTCTAAATTGCCTTATGATAGCAAAATGTCATCGGCGCGTCAGTTCAGTAGGAGATTTGCGCTTGGCACAGCCACCCACCGGAATCCCGGTCCACGTATTAACGATCGCCGTGATCGACAAACAACCTGCCTCTCCCTAGTTTCTTGGGTCGAGGCGCAGCTGGTGCTGCATCTCCCCAAAGCGGATTCTAGGCAGACTGCTTTTGTATTCTGGCTTCGTTGTCGCAGCTCCCTGCGCTCCGTGCCTTTTACAACTCAGAACCCGCTTCATTCCTAGCAACATGTACTCGCATACCACGACGTACACGCCTCCAACACCCGGACCTTCGCGTCGACCACCACGCCCTCCGCCACCCCGCGCTCGCCCCTCGCCTCCGTCCCAACATCCCCCCCCTCTGAGCAGCGTACGCAGACGCGGGGCGCGTCGCCCAAACATTCTTCATCCGCTTCCCCCTCTTCCTCTTCTTCGTCAAGCGACGAGGAGAAGAGCGCGAAAAAGCTGCGAGCGATGAGGTGCGCACGGAAGCGCTCCCGCCGAGTCAGGCTGAGTGCATACGCGCAGAGTAACGAAGCGGTGGGTCCCCCAATTTTATTCCAACTTTTCTTCTTAATACTGATTAATGTGACAGCCTCTGCACATCGGCCTCCTCTGGTTGCGGACGAGAGCTCGAGCAGCAAGGAGGGGAGCGTCGCACGCGCAGGTAGCAATGGAACGCCGCGCGCGGGGTCGAGCATGCTCGTATCGGAGGATGACAAGAAGAGAGACGTACGACTTGTCCATCAAGTCGTATGTGGCTGTCGTCGTCCGCTATCGCGCTGCACGACGTGCCGGACCAGTCGGGCGAGACACCCAGCCAGCTTCACGCTGGCCGTTCTTCCAGCCAACTTTGGGTTGTGACGCAGGTATGTTTTCTCATTTTCCAGCGGGCGTTGCTACCTTGAAGACTCGCACCAGGGACTCTGGTAGCGACGCCAGCGCCTCGGTGAATTTCAATCACCTCAGCTAACACATTTTCTAGGACGCGGCACGCTAGCAGAGAAGAAACTCGAAATGCAGGTCAGTCCCGCCTTTTTTGAATCCACTAAATTCTGATACAATGTACAGGAACAACCTTATCTTCAGGCCGGCGGCGTCGCCTCAGCCGTACAATGGGCTATGGCTCGCAAATGCTCAACATGTCTGCGTCCAATTTGTCTTTCATTACATCCTTCGGCCAGCCCATGTGTGGCAATCGGCGCCAGGAGCGTCACCTCACATCTCGTTCCTTTGGGTGCCGGGTGCATATAGCATTTTCTCAACGTGCAGACACGGCCGAGGAGCGTGGGCCTGTACACCGGCACGATTTTCTCTGCAGCGCGACGACGCGAATGTCGGTGTTCACGCGCTTGGACCAGCTTCAGTGGCCCCTCGGACATCCCCACATCGCACTCACCGTTCCCCACCGTCCCGTCCGAGTCCAAGTCGCCGTACCGCCGGAGGAGAGGAGTGACATCTCGTCAGAGCACGCAGGTCGGCCGATCCAGCCCACAGCTCCCGCCTCTCGCCTTTCGGTCCGAGATAGAACCAGAGCCCGTCCACTCTCAGTACGCCACCGCGCCTGAAGAGATGGGCTACATCCCGTCGGAGATGGGCACGGGGTCGAGCGTGCTCGTGTCGAAGGATGTCGACAAGAGCAGCTGCGGAACGACGTACGACTTGTCCATCGAGTCGTACGTGTATCCTCGCGCCGTCGCCGTCCGTCGGGTCTATTGCGCTGCACGACACGCCGGACCAGTCGGGCGAGACATAATTGTCCGCTGTGACTAAACTTCATCGCAACGCGCTTCCATCGAACGTCCAACGTACGTCAGCTCCTTCCCGGGGTACCTAAGACGAGCCGCTACCTCTCGCCGCTACCTCAGGTGGCACCGTCTCCATTATCAACACCATTACTCCCCCCCGTCACGCGGCTTCCGACTCAATTTCACGGCATCTAAAGCTCCTACTCTCCGATCTAGACCCTCCGATCTAGACCGCGTTTGTGGAGAGGGACCGTCTCTATTAGCAACACCATTACTCCTCCCCGTCACGCTGCTTCACTCTGACGCTGTTACGACTCATCAACTCAATTTACGGCGTCTCCAATCTAGACTGCGCAGCCATGTCGCAACACTCTCATCGCCGGCACCCTTCACAGTCGAACGGGGTCCGAGCATATCTTGCACCGGCCAGGCCAGTACAAATCGACGCGTGCCCAAATGCGGTAAAATCACTGATTTATGACAACCGTTCAAGTGTCACCCAGTGATGTGGCACCTCTCTCTTTGCTGGCTCAGCCCTTGGGCTGATGCTGCAGGATTGGGTAGACTGTCCGGGCCCCATCTTCCGTTGGTGTGCTGTTCAGTATCTCGACAACCCACGCCAATGGCCCTTAGTCTTTTGACACTGGGGGACGCGCTGGGCTATTGGCACAGCTTGCCCTAAGAAACTAGAGGCCAACGGGCCCGGCACAGCCACCCACCGGAATCTGGTCTACGTGATCGCCGTGATTGATCTCTTATGTTGTCTCCCATCGACGACCGCGTATTCTGGTGTATTGCAGCAAGGACTTGCCAACCGCGCCAGAAACCTCCGCGAGCTCACCGAGGCAAAAGCCCTGTCGACGGACAGCCCCGCCTCGCGCGACGTTGACGCTCAGCTTCAGCCAGAACTCGAGCTCCTCCATGCAGCCCTCTCGCCCCGCCGCCTCCACTCTCGGCCCGTGCGACGTCGACGCTCAGCTTCAGCCGGAACTCGAGCTCCTCCATGCAGCCCTCTCGCCCCGCCGCCTCCACTCTCGGCCCGTGCGACGTCGATGCTCAGCTTCAGCCGGAACTCGAGCTCCTCCATGCAGCCCTCTCGCCCCGCCGCCTCCACTCTCGGCCGGTGGTGCTCCCGACACGATGATGGGCTACTTTTACAGGCAGGTCGTGCCGCGGCGCGGAGGTTAGGTTAGATGAGGCTGAGATGTGCCGCCAGCGTTCAAAGAGGATCTGGGGATGTGTGGATGGATGCGCTGGAGGCAGGGAGGATCAAAAATGTATGTATGACTGTCACGTGCCGTGACTTCACATCCTTTTCGGACGCCATCGGACTCCGACTATCTCCGATCCCGATTATATCCGACACTGCTTTTCTGTATTCGCCCTTGTCCTATTGGTTCGTACTACATATGATTCCCTCTGACTCCTAGGTTACGCCTTATGCTTCTCCATCACGGAGCCACCGGAAACCCGATGATATCCGAGTCAGCTTGACTTCACTTGACTCATAACGACTCAGTCCATCACGGACCCACTCGGAACTCCGAAGCTCCGGTACTTACATTATATCCCTGCTAATACTTTACTCTCGTATAAATACAAGCCATGTCGGTAGTTGGACTTCAGTTTGAATATCGACTTAGTCTGCCCTATACTCTTCCTCTCGGACTCCGTCCTCTTCCGAGTCTTCCTCCGAAATCGGGCACCAGGCGTAGAGAAGGGCGCAGCGCACGAGCTGAAGCCAAGCCCCTTCCCTTCCAGTATACGGGTTCGGTATTCCGTTCGGACTCCGATACTTTCCCTCTATATCTCGACCCCTTCATCTTGCTTATACGCACTTCATCTCTCAGGCGTATCTCGGTCTTCCGTCGGATCCCGATCGGGAACCGGTACTTGACAATGACCGAAAGACTGTGTAATACCGCAATGACTTCGTTTCTTGTGCTGTATCCTTGAAAGGTTCAATGATTGGCGGGAAAGTGCGTATTTTGGGGTTGACACAATACAGCGTAATGAATCGAACAAAGTATATGCTACACTTGACAGTAATTGCGAAAACTCGTCTCAAATATCAAAGGTCGCGCTCCGGCGCGCTGGCAGTAACACAAGGAACTGTACCATAGTCTTGTTACTCGTCTTCCCTCGCCAGGCCGGTGCAAAAATAAACTGCTCCTACTCTGGACAGGGCTTTCAGTGAGAGGACATCGACACGGCAATGAAGACCCACCTCACGACTGTTACGATCTATTCACCTAGTGTATCCAACGTTGTACATACAAGGCTGCAAAGATGAATGGGCCTTAAAGTCAGCTAGAGTGAATCGCTTTTTTTAAAGATGTCGTACCGCCACGCATCTTCAATCCTTGGCCTTCTTCTTTCCGCTCCATGTCGTCCAATGTGTCCCAATGCGCAGTTGATACCAGATTTGACGTGAATTATGGGGAGGGAGGTCAAGGATGGTTTCGGCCTTGAAGAAGCGGCGGCCAGCACATGTCTTGTCCTTCTTCCCATCCACAAAGCAATTGTTACACACCGCGGCCGCCAGTGATAGTGTGGGTCGAATTGTCAGCCTCGCCACTGCCAGAGCTCAGCGATGTCTTCATACGGGGAGAAATTTGGATGGATAGAAATGTATGTGGAGGTTTCTCGCAGTTCTGTGGGCCGGGGCAGGCAGCGAGGTATACTGGGTTTGTCTCCCCTAGCAGGCATGTGTAAATAGGAAAAGCAAGGAGGGTTTTGAACTGACCTCGTAACCAGCCGCTGTAATTCCTCTGCCGTTCTTTTGGACCCACCCTTCCCGATAACCCAGGGTTGCACCGGGAGAAAAAAGGGAGGGCAGCGCGAGTAGCGCCTCAAGATGACATCAACAGCTAGGTTTAGACGCAGCTCCTGATTTCCCACAATGCGTCTTCGCCAACAAACACCTCGAGGTCACACACAGGTACAGAAAGGATCGCATCTGCATGCTTCTTGCCCAGCACTGACTCGAGCTCGACCCGACGCGACCGCAGTATACTGTTGACTGGAACTCGGACCAACTTGAGATCCGCTAGGATAGGTGCAAGATTGCCGAGGATCAGGGATGCAGGATCATGAAGAATATCATGGACGTAGAGGACACGCTCAAGATCGGGAAAGTTTGACTCGCTGATGGTGAGCGTGCCGCGTACACTGCAGTTGTGGACAGTGCCGTTATGGAGACCCAGTCCCGACCACTCGCAATGCAAACAGTGGACAAGCCGGTAGCAATACTGAATATCGCCGACTTTATAGGAGCGGGGCGAAATCAGCTTGCGCATAGCACCTATCATGCCATCCCGCTGCTGTCTGGAGCATTGACAGCTCGGTTCGGCAATTGGATTCGACAAACTTTGCCGTCCGAAGCTTAATAACCTTCATCGCTTCGTCCAAGCGCCCGAGTGCATTCGCTGCATAGACAATGTCGGTCCCATCCTTCAACCCCATGAACCAAGAGGAAAAGGTATCGGAGAGGATGGGATGGGCTGTATGGCGCAAGATGGTCTGGGTCCAGGAGGCAGATTGAGCGAGTCGAGCAGGTGGGCATCTGATGAGGATTGCATCGAGTTGAGCAGCGCGCTCCTCAGCCCCAGCAAGCGCCTGGAGGCCAGTGCGTCTCTTGTAATTGTGTGTGGTGCCTCCTTGTAATGAGCTCATGACGGTGCGGAGGAACGTTACCGCCAGCTCTGCTCTGCGTGCGCGGCTCTTGGCGACCTCGAGAGCAGCGGTGACGCCAGCAGCATGAAGGAAGCCCTCTGCTTGAGCTTTGACGTTGCAAGCAGCCATGCTTTCAATGCTTCGCCTGTTACTCCAATCTGGAGTGTCACCAAGATCAAGTCGAGCAGAAAGGCAATGAGTCAGTGTTTGCACCACTAAGCCAACCCAGAAATCGACTTCCCAGCGCAGACGAGCTAGGTGGCAGTCGTATTTGAGACGACCGGCATCACCAACAGGAACAGTGGAGCCCAAGATGGGACAGATCTCGACCTGTTGGTACAAGACCAATCTGGCCGATGTTGTCGGTGAAACATGAGCTCCTCGAGTTCGGCGGTAGCGTACATCAGCAGGGGAACTTATCGAGCAGTGTTGGTGAGCTGACACCTTCAACAAAGAACTGGTGCTTGGCAGTCGGGGGAGAGGCCATTGGCGCAGTTCATGATATCTCCCGAGCGAATAATGGCAGCATACCGGGTTGGACTGGGTGACAATTAGCAGTGGTCGTACAGCCTCAAGCAGCCGGGCCAGCAATAAGACGTGGATGAGGTAGAGGAGATGTGCGAGGCTGCACCTCCAAAGTCGATTGAGGGCCCTATATATTGAGCGATGACTTCAATAGAAAGATTGCCTGCCTCTGGAATGTTGTCCTCAAGCAGGCGGCTGAAGATGTCGGTCTTCCTTAGGTCCAGGTCCGACCGTAGCATCCCAATATCTGCCACACTGCATTCCCTCGAGAGGAATGTCCTTGGTGATGTTCAGACGGACGACTCGGCCGCGCTTCAGTCTCAGCACACTCGCAACCTTGGCTTTGAGAGCTTGTATTGCAGCAGGCGCCATTTGCGTGGTGTGGCAAGGCGCAAGCAGCCGGACCTCATCGTCAAGGAGGCTCTCAATCTGCTTCTCAAGGTCTTCACTGCGTTCTTGCCCGAGGGAGAAGTCGAGTGGTGGGAGATCCTCTGTGAGACGGATGTGTGCGTTATCATATCAATTGTAGGCTGAAAGATGGGGACATTGCCGCCAGCAGAAGAGTTCAAAGCAGGAGTTCCAAGCAGGGCAATAAGGATTCGCTCCTTATAGCTGATAACAGGGTCTGTTCTGACATTCAAGGGGGGAAGCGATAGGGGTGTCGAGTGAGGGGATGTGGTAGACGTCGTAGGGGAGGGTGGGGTTCGCCAGAATGAAGTTGACGAAACGACATGGAACACCTGCCGCCAAATCATCTGTAGCACGTTGCGCGCACGCTACGGCGTGGGTAATACCGCCGTACTAGCTGTCGGGTTGAAGCGCTAGAACGATGAGTTCCGAAAAGACTTGTGAAGGTGCTGCCAGCAACCACATCCTTGATGAAGGTGTCGACAGCGCCTTCGAGACCATGAGCGATCAGTGCCTCTCGAAACTGCTCCTGCAGTTCATCGGGGTCCTGACCCTGCAGCAGCAGTTGCAGGACCATGTTGGGGGCGTCTGCAGGGTATCGGTAGAGGTAAGCAAGACCCGCTTCCTTTGCTGTTTCCCCCGGCGTCGCAACTACGCGAAGATAATTTTGACAAACATTGACTGGGCGGAGGATCGGCGGAGGTTGACAAAACTAAAGTTCCATTAGCGAGGAACGGTGCAGGGTCGAACGTTGTGGGTGCTTCGCCAAGCCGCGCCAGAAAGTCAATGGTGGGTGGGGGAATTATATTCCAGACCTCGGACGAAGGAGGAATGGGACTATGATTGTTTGCACGGCAGAAGACGTCGACTATGGTTTGAACAAATTGTAGATCTCCAGAGTCGTTGCAGATGCTCCGCCGCACCGTTTTGAGGTTTGCAATCCGTTCGGAATTCTCGAGTCCAATAGTCAGCTATTGCTGGTGCGTGCCTGAGCCGCTCTCGACGCGCTGCTTCGTTTGCCTTGTCTGCGTCTTGATACACTTCTTCGTGATGAGCGGTGCGACGCTGGGCGTTGTGAGCTTCGCACTCCGCAGGCGTGAGTGGCTGTAAAGCGGATACGATCAGTCGACGCTAAAGGACTGGACAGAAACGCGCATACAGTATCGGTGCGCGCGGTCTGCGTCTCAAAACTCGGAGTCTCTGTACCCTCTTCCACCTTGACACAAGGATCAGCAATGTAAAAAGACAAAAGACGCGAACCAACCGTAGGGGGAACCCTGCCCTTGCCCTTGCCCTTGCCCTTGCTTGGTCGGCACTTTGTTATTTTCCTTTTTCTGGAACCAGTCAATTCATACATGATCAAGAGCAGGGAGTACTGAACCGCACTGCTCGATGAGGCAACAGTCTTCGATGTATCAGGCCGCACATCCTTGGACGCCTGAATCCCAGTCAGAAAGGAACGAAAGAGAGATAAGGACGTGTACGTTGACCGACACGCTAGTCAAACGCTGCTTTCTTGGCCGACGACCGTGACTGGTCATTTGATAAGCGCGTGCAATGGAGCAGGGAGGACGGAATACGCACGGGGCCGGCTTCGACGAGTGGCCGCTCAGGCTTCGGCCTCAGCCTGCAACCAAGATAAGTGAGGAACGCAACTGGTGGGAGTGTATGCTGCTTACCGGACGCTTTTTGGGGGCCATGCAAAGATACAAGAGCGAGAGAAAAGCAGAGAAAGAGGACGGAAGGATGAGAAGGAGCGAGCGAAAGAGACGCGACGCGTCGCCTGCGGAGGACAGTCACGCCTTCATCCAGAAATGGATTTGGACTTGCAACATTCCGAGGCTTGGAAGCCGCGCTGACGCGCTGAGAAGCCCACTGACGCGCTCAGACAGTTTGACAAAATGACCCGCCCATTCAAAACCCCGAAAGAGGACTAATTCACATCGGGACGTCGGCCCTCCGGCGCGAGGAACCAGCACTGAGAGCCAAGGAAGGCGGGCGGGTTGTCTCAGAATATTCACCAGTATTTTTTCGTGCTGCCTAGTCTGTGCTGCCTATTTAATGTGTGCAGCGCAACCAAGTCCCATAGCTTTGTGTACCCCGAAATCTCAGACCAAAATTTGTGAATCGCTGTCCCGCACCGATCGCCAAGAGGTAAAGGAAGTCGAAGCTGTCGGGATCCCGGCACGAGGAACGTTGGCCAGGTTAAAGACGTATGAGATAGATTTGACTTTATGTTGACAGTAGGGCGCAACTCGCGCATTTGTTGAGCGACTTGCACTCAGAAACGGGTCGCGTTGGGGGTTTGTTGAGCGACTTGCGCTCAAGAAACACGGCAGGTCAGACGGCGGAGGGATTTTTTGAGTGACTTGCACTCAAGAAATACCCCGCACCAGACGGTTTGCTAGGTGACTTCACCCAGGAAACCGACTTGGTGGTTTGGAAGCAAGAGTTGCCGGCCATCAAAACACGGCCCGCTCTCGTGACCCGCTCTCATAACCCCGTGATACATCGACCCTTGTCTTCCACCACACACCCAAATTCCCGGGGTCAATCCCCAGGCAATTTGGTCTCAACCTCCTCGTCCATAATTCCCCAGGGTAAATCCCTGGGCAAATTTCTGCGAATAGGAGTAAAACTCGACACGTTCTTGCAACTTCCACGTCCATAATTTCCCCGGGGTAAATCCCTGAGCAAATTTCTGCGACTACGAGTAGAACCCCAGCACGTTCTTCCAAATTCCACGTCCTTAATTCCCCTGGGTGAATCCTTGGGCAATTTTGTGCTAGGAGCTCCACACGTCCCAGCCAATCTCTGGCGTCTAAAACTACAAATGGCTCAGGCTAGTCAGATTCTAGTATGTATCTGGATTCGTGCCTTGATCCAAATTGATACTCACAATTAGTCTAGCCCCCAGGCCATCTTTTCGGGCACTACAGTAACAAAAATGAGCTCTACACCGTGCACTGGGGCTCTCCGGACGTCGTCCGCCAAACCCCCAGCCCTCTGCAGGCCCCGCCCATCAATCATGAGGTCCGGATCCCCCTATTCCGGGAACTCTGATATCTGTCCCTCGAATATCCATATCTGCTGTTCATCCCAAAGCGCTATCCTTGGCATTCCCCCCTATTTCACGACTTCCACCGCCTTCGTTATAAGATTCCCATCGTGTCGAACAAGGAGGGTTTTGCGCTTGCTCCGGACCTCGCCAACACGTGGACGGAGACGGAACGAATGTCTCCGTGGTCTGGGGCAGGAGCTGTTTCGGTTGCTGCCCAAATCGCGCTGACTGCAGCGTATCAATCCGTGGTTCTTCCCAGGCCGCTTCAAGTTCCTGCGACGGTTTCCATCTGAGAAACAGGCGCGCTTCGCAGTGTGGCTCTCCATGGAGAACTTCTTGCCCCTGCTCGGCTACGTGGCCATGGGCCTTTGGTTGATAACCGTTGAGAAGCAGCTGGCGATTGACCGGGGCGAAGACCCTCTGGACTGGCTGGGCCGAGGTCATAAAGAATACCGGAATTCATGCATTCGTACCTGGAATATGCGGAGGAAGCTATAAGTTGGGGCGACGAACGCGTCGGGGCGATATATCGTGTTGAATCACCGCAAAACCTCACTCCTGAAGAGCGGGAGCAGCGCTTTGACATCGAACACATGCTCTCCTCAATCATGCATTCCCCGTCGCCAATACCGATATATCTTTCTTAGGGGAAGATCCCACAGTTCATGACTATGAACATGCTCAATGTTCCCGGGCCATTCCAGGACATTGCACCCGGTCCCAGGGTGCTCAAATCGCTTTATGTTCCCTACGCAGACGACCCGGGAGCGGGAAAACCGTTTTTGCAAGACTCGCTGAGATTCAGCAAATGGGCTGTCGACACCGAGACTTGTGAATGGTACCAAGACCCCTTCGCTCCGCTTGCATCAACGGCTGCATCGAAACCTACCTCGGCTGCTCCCATCGCTCGACATGACAAGCCCTCCGCACCAGCTGTCCCGGCTGCGCCCTTCCCTCCCCTTCCTTTGAATAGCCAGCAGAAGAAAGGCGAGACAATCCAGGCGTTCTTCATTCGACGAAGCAAAGGGAACCAGGATAAGATGACAAAGGAGAGCTCCGCCGACCGGCAGCGACGCACATCGCGTGCAGAACATGCACAAAAAGGGGGGGTCCCGTCCAAAGCCACCGTTTTCCTTTGGGAAAAAGTGGATGGGTACTACATCCGCCAACCTCAACTGCGAGGGGAGTTCACCGATCTCTGGGAGGAATACCCAGGTCCACAGTGTCGGTTCGATCCATTTCACAATCAATGGGACCTTTGTGAGCTCTTCGCCAGCAACGACCCAGTGTTTGGGGAAGGTTTTGCCCAAGCTCCTGATAGCGACGACGAGATCGACCCTGCGGACGTGACCTTCCCCCAAAACATCGACATGGCATCCCGACTAGCTCCGATGGATACCAGCACAGATGTCGATATGCACGAGGAGCATCCTCGCAACGCTGTGCAAGAGCAGGAGCATGCCAACTTCGCGCACCCTCGCGCATTCGAGTTCCCATACAGCGATTATGTACACGGGGAAGTCGAGTTCGGCGCAGACATAACGGAATCCGAGCTTCCGAAGGGAGACCTCGCCACAGCCTCAAAGAACTGCGTGAGCTTGATCTTCCTTAAATTTGGTATGGCGCCCCGAACGGAGGAGCCCGAGTATGAGCCGGTTGCCGCAGATCTCCTGGACACGCTTTACAAGCGGTTTGGGTTTACAATGCCGCCCTCTCCCGACAGGTTCGATGTTCGTGATCCATCTGAAGAGTGTCTCGAGCCAAAGCACCTGGCCAATGTCATCGGCATGACAGACATCGCCAACCAATTGGCCTCCGACAAGGCTCTGCAGAATATACTCTGCACCTTCTTCGGGCAGTGTCTGAAAGCGCGTACCGTCAATGACATCGACAAGGCCCTCCTCGACTATCATCAGCCTCAGCGCCCCAAGGGAGCACCCACGGGATTCACAATTAACCAAGAGTATCTCACAAGCATGCGCAACCCGGCAGAGCGGATGTATTATTACGTGCTTGCTGAAGACGGGAGCGGGATCGGGAGCGAGGTCCTCTTGCTTCCACGCGCCACAGATCTCCTCGAGGTCCTCCGTCAGCGGTGGGGCCCAGATATCAAGGGCATCATAAAACATTTGCTGGCTCGAGGTATCCCATTCTGGCTTGCCTACCGTAGCCTTCAAATCATGCCAGAGTCGACCCCAGCGCCGGCGGGCCTGCGGCCCAAGGGTTTCAAAGCAGATACCACTTCGGGTCTAGGATTTCGGCCCCACGGATACAAATTTGACCAACACGACTACAGGGCGTACACTACTCAGCGAGATTTCCAGCTCCTTCACACCCCCCGCGGACGCATTGCCTTGCAGTATGGTGGGGTGGTGGCGCGACTGGCGAGGTCAGAAGTCTCAGACGACGACTTCTTCCGCGGGTTCGACGATGAGATCTACGATGTTGGTGACTGCTTGTGGGATAGAACGTCGAAACACGCGTATTGGTACGACAGACTATCAGACCATGAGATCGATCTACTCTGCGGCGTATATCACGTCGGGACCGGTATGTGATTTTTTTTCTTGTCGGGGCCGTTTATATGTAATGAATTGTCTTGACAGGCCAGAAGAAAGGGAAGGGACAAGGTATGTGTTTTCTGCCGCGCACGTCTTTGCTTATGAACGTGCGGATTAGAAAAAGCCGACACCGACACCGATCAGGCCAGTATCGTCTCATGGTGGCCCAAACCAAATGCGTGGGCGCGTGGAAATCTCAATGGGTCGTGGTGGACGCCACAATGCGAGAACGACTTCTTTGCGAAGCGTCTCGGCCACCTTGCAAATGGTGTTTTTGTTTTGCCACGCCAAAGTCAGTGGAGATCCAATCTCAAGTTCCGAAAGGAGGTCAAGAAGTGCTGGGACGGGGTTGAGATAGTTTCCGATGGCATTGTGCAAGGGTTGGTTGCGGCTCTCAGGGCGGCTTGACAACACCAGCTTAGGTCGCTGAGTCGTATACTACAAATATATACATAATGTAACATATATCGCACGGACGCAAATATAATCAGGGTATGTTTTTTGACCCTGTCGCCTTCGTTGCGCTGATCAAATATTGCAGGACGATGTAATATAATACAATAAATCTACATTCACATATACATTGGCAAACCCGCAAAGTCGCGTAAGGTTACATTCAGCATTTGAAGTCCAGCTGCACACATTTGCCCAATTTATCCCCTCGTACCAAACACCGCTCCACCAATTGCTTCACCCTCTTCAATCCTCCTGCCCTCGAAAGCCGGAACCATTCTTGGTGATTGCGCTGACAGCACCCGCGACAAGGATGACGTCCTAGCCATGCGCACCGCTTGCGCAATTTGAGATGGATGAGGCGCTCTGCAGGCCTGTCACCAGCACGTCGAAAACCTGAGGAAAGCTCACTGATTTTCTTCGGGAAACGCGTGTACCAGGCGCACACGGCAGGAATCCCGCCGCACTTGGTATAGGCGGGTAGGCGCTTCTCCACATCGTCCGCTTTGCCGATTTTAAACTCCCCCCTCCCCTTGGGCCCTCAGCGCCGCAATAAATATGTCCAGCCTGCGCGCTCGAGGTAGCACTTTCGATTCATGAGGAGGTCGTTGATCTCGCGCTCAAGGGCGGCGGCGTGAATAGTAGGCATCTGCTCAAGTCAGCCGATAGCGGACACAACGACCAAGACTCACTCAAGTAATAAAATTTCGACAATCCTTCGTTTGGGGTGTGGGAGGGATGTCGGCGTCGGCGTCGGGACTGGTTCTTGATTGTGTCCGAGGACAGCGGATAGGGGTAGGGTGTCCGGTATCCTTGGGCAGCGGTCTGACGCTCCCGAAGGACAAATTCACGCTGCAAGTCGCCGAGTCGGGTTGTGTGACAGCGTGACCCGCCATCTTGACCGAGACCCCAAGCTCATGACGGAATTCGCCCGCGGCTCCCACTTGGCCCAGGGTCTCCTCTTTTCTCCACAACCACCACCATGCTTCCACTGGGTCCCCTTATACCCTTCCTGATACTGGCTCTGCGGTCCGCATCCCAAGAGGCCCCCGGAGCAGTAACTACTGCTCCCTCAACCGAGACTGGCGCACCTCCTCCCACAGAAACCGTCGTTACAGTTCCTATATCTCAATACTCTTTCTCTGCTTTCCCTTTACCGTCTCAAACTGCCGTCGCTGGTGTTTCCCCGCTCTCAGATCCAAGAGACCCTCCTCCTGTTGGCTCATCGCTCATTCCTGACTTTACCCATGCATGGTGACATGTGTGCGTGGCAGCCGACTCGAGCATGATATGTGCACCCGCTTGCTGAACGGTTCAGCGAGGCGCATCATCGCGGGGTGGTACTTTGTACACCTGACTACCCCACGACCAACTTCGATGTGTTTAACCCCGCGAACGAAGAAACATCGACATGCAGGCGGATCACTACAAGGTCGTGCGCGAGATCGGCGCGGCGAGCACGGTGCTGCTTAAGAACACTAACGGGGCACTGCTGCTGAAGAAGCCGCGTAGTATCGTGCTTGTTGGGAACGATGCGGGACCAGGGAAGGTGGGGCCGAATGAGTTCGCGGATCAGGTATGGTCGCAGTTTCTGTTTGGTGTCTTTATATTTACTTACCGTGCCAAGGGTGGCGTTGACGGAATCCTGGCGATGGGCTGGGGATCTGGGTTAGTTTTCCCTTTTCTGGCTTGTTTTCTTGGTAGATAACTGGTATTCAGAACCGCCAATTTCACGTATCTCGTTTCTGTGCGTAATTTCCTTTCTAGATTGACAATTTAACTGACGGAGCTTCATAGCCGCTGGAGGCCATCCAGAGACGCGCCAGAGAAGACCGCACTAGCGTGTCTTGGATACTGGACGACTTTGACAAGGACCGCGCAGGGAACATGGCTATCGGCCCACTCGGTTGGGCCGCTCATCCTCGAGCCCTGGATTGACCATCCCAACGTGACTGCGGTGCTGTGGGCGGGTGTACCCAGGCAGGAGGCCGGCAACGCCATCACGGACGTGTTGTACGGCGACTGGAACCCATCCGGGCGCCTCCCATATACCATCGCGAAGCAGGAGTCGGACTATTCTGCGCATCTCATCCTCGGTGGGCAGCCCACTGACGTCTGGAGTATCCCGTATACGGAGGGGTGCGTGCCGTGTTTTAACTTCTTGTGTCATTTTCTTTTTGCTGAGTTATCTGCCTTCTCAGGCTGAACGTCGACTACCGTTACTTCGATGCCTTCAACATCACGCCGTCTCCGTCGAGGCTCAGCGTCGCCGAGCATGACTTGGGGAAATTTATTGTCGAAGAGCACGAGGGTAAAGCCACGAGCTCATGGAGAGCAGAACCTTTGGTGTAAGAGAGAACCAGAGATTCTTCGCAGAGATTGAGTAGAGTGAGATGCGTCCTAGGTCCGGTTGCACGACGAGGGTGGCAATAAATACGGTGGCAGCGAACACACGATCAAGCAATAGTAGAGAATTCCTCAGCTGCGAGCTCGCGGCGCGTGTAGATCTGAAAGTGCGCAATCAGACGCCGCCTTGCAGGATAATTCAAAGGCACAACCTCCAAGGCTTACAGGAGTGTGGGAATAATTAGCACAGCCACACGCCGGGCATCCGGTCTGCACATCATGTCGTCACCCATGTAAGAGGACGCGCGCCGTGTATTGCAGCAAGGCCTTTAGGATGATACTTCAGGTCGGTCCTGTATCTCACATCCATCTCGGGAACCCGAAGGTCGGGAAACCGATCATAACCATTTGGGATCTTAAAACGGTATCCAAGTTCGATTGATCAGATAGTTGATCTGATCAATGATCGGGTTGTTCGGGTTGTTCGGGTTCTGGAAGTAAAATGAAAAGACGGTTCATGACATTACCCCCCCTCTAGGTGAAACCCGCCTCGGGTTTCACGATCGACGCTGCTTCTTGTTCCACAGGTCCTGGCCCGTGATGACCCACTTCCATCCGTGTGCGGTCTCTCTTAGAGCCGCCGGGTACTTCTCGTAGAAGTCTTCAAGACATTCGGTAGAATCCCCCAAGTGTTCCAAGGGCTCCCAGGTATTATCCTCGGGTCCATAACCCTCCCATCGAATCAGGTATTGCAAGTGTTTCCGCTTTTTGTTGAGGCATATCTTCAGTACCTCGGCAATCTCATAGAGATCAACCCCGTCCACCACGTCAGGCGGAGGGGGATTGTCATGATGCTGATGAGCCGCCACCGGTGGAACCCAGGGTCGAAGGAATACGGTGTTGAAGACTGGATGAACCTTCTAGGAGTCGGGAAGTTTAAGCTCATAGGAGATGGCTCCCACTTTACGGACGACCATGAAAGGACCATAGCGCCGAGCTTCGAACTTCTTCATCTGGCGATGTGTGACCAAATTTGCACACCTTATCGCCGGGTTTGTAGTCGGGGTCTGCCTGTCGTTTGGCATCATAGAACCTTTTCATTGTCTCCTGCGCTGCGCGTATGGCGGCTCCCGCTTCCTCTCGGACCTTCGACATCCGGGTTGCAAATTTTGTCGCGTCCTCGGTCGGTACTTCAAGACGTGGTTCCGTCCCCTTCCGCGGGTGGAACCCCATGGTCACGAAGAAGGGGCTGAAACCCATAGTCTTGCTAACCTGGTCGTTGTGGTTGAATTCCGCCAGAGTCAACCAATCTGCCCAGTCGTCCTGCAGGAAGTTGGTGAAAACCCGAAGGTATTGCTCGATGTTCTAGTTGACTCGTTTGGTTTGTCCATCGGTTTGCGGGTGATAGGCCGTCGAGGTGTTCGACTTTATGCCAAGGAGCTTCAACAGATCCCGCATGAAGTGTCCCACGAACTGCGTCCCACGGTCGCTAATCACCACCTCGGGCAACCCGAAGTCTTTCCACACATGGTCGCGGTAAATGCGCGCCATCCCCTCTCCTCCCAGGTGCTCGGTGCAAGGCACCACCCGGATTCCTTTCCCTAGTCGATCCACGATCACCGCAATAGAGTCGTACCCATTACTGACGGGTAGTTTGGTGATTAGGTCCACCGAAACGTTCTGCCAAACCATTTCCGGAACCGTGTTGGGGTGTAGTGGTCCTCGGAGCTTAGAGGGAAAGAGCTTCGTCCTCTGACACACGGGACAAGCCGAGACATATTGTTTAGTGTCCGATAGCAGAGAGGGCCAGTAGTAGTTCCGGGTTATTAATTCCGCCGTTCGGAATTGTCCCGGATGTCCAGAAATGTAGTCATCGTGGTGTGCTCGTAGAATCCGGTGTCGTAGATCTCCAGTCGGGGGAACATATATGGTTCGATACCGGGTTACGAACCCGTCCTCGTGTTCTTCCCAGCCCTCAGCCTTTTATTCTAGCGCTTTCTTCACCACATCTTCCCAATCAGCTTTCCCACCCTTGATGTCCTCCATGAACTGATCGCCCGCCATGTCGTCCAAGACCGCTGGCATGGCTTTCAAAAATTCCTCCCCGTCCATCCTCCAGAAGTACTGTTCCGGCAGCAGCACAAGATTCGAATTATCCTGCGCCCCCTTCTCATGACCGCTTCGCCTCGAAAGCGCGTCGGTTTTCGCGTGTTGTTTCCCGGGTTTATGAATGAGCGCGAAGTCGTATTCGCTGAGTTCCAAAGACCACCGAGCCTGTCGTCTATTGAGTTTCTTCATCGTGGTGAAGTACTCCAGATTCTTGTGGTCGGTCCAGATCTCGAATTTCAGCTGACTGCCCTGTAGATAGTGTCGCCATTCGTAAAGGGCCCGCATGATCGCCAACATTTCCTTGTCGTGGATGTTGTAGTTCCGCTCGGTGTCGTTTAGTCCCTTGGACATGAACACAATCGGAACCCACACCCCGTCCTGGCACTGCGTCAAGCAGGCCCCTGTGGCGTAATCCGAGGAATCCGCCTCCACCCGCCATTCCCCATTGTCCGTTGAAAAATGCAGCACAGGTTCCGAAGTTACGGCCAATATTAATTGGTCGAACGCGTTCTTTTCCAGTTCTCCCCACCTCCACTTGTAATCTTTCCGGGTAAGACGAGTTAACGGCTTCGCGTAATCCCCGAATCCTTTGATGAAGCGTTGGTAGAAGTTGAGGAACCCGAGGAAGCTTTGTACGTCTTTGACATTCCTCGGGGTTGCCCATTGTCGAACGCCCTCGACTTTTATGGGATCCATCCAAATTTTCCCATCGCCGACGACGACGCCCAGGTATTTGACCTCTCTCTGTTCGAACTCGCATTTCTCGGGTTTCAGGAACAACTCGTTTTCCTGAAGAATCCGCAAGACCTCCTTGACTGTGGAGCGGTGTTCTTCCAGATGTTCCGAATAGATGAGAATATCGTCCAGATAAACAATAACCCGTCCTTCCACAATAAGATCTGCAAAGATGTCGTTCATCATGAATTGGAAGGTGGCCGGCGAATTCGTAAGGCCGAAGAACATAACCAACGGTTCCCACAACCCTCGGTTTGTGTCAGCAACGGCCTCTGGGTCGGCTAAACAGCGAGTAACCCGGTGAAAACCCCAACCAGGAGAAACCCGATAGACGCTAGTAGCTCGTGTGTTCCCCGAGCAGTAGGACCAGTCGTACGGCGTCCTCCCTAGGAGGCCGTATGTCGTAAGTCGGGATGCGAGGCGGAACCCGGAACGAGTCGAAGAGGGTGTGATATCCACTCAGGTACAAAACCCGAGGTGTGGATACAACCCGTAGTACGGTGCGAAGGAAGCGGGGCAGGGTGGAGACAATGCCTATGTCAAGCCAAGGTAGAAGCCTGAGATTAGACGAGGTAGAATCTACTGTACATGGAGATTCTACCATGCTTATATAGGCTTCTAATAAATTAAAGCGATCACGGTCAATCGCGATCAGTTCCTGCAACGTAGTGTTAAGGAGCATTAATGCTGATGCTCCTGGACTCCTCTGTGTTGGTTTCCGTGGCGTCGGTGGACCTAGGAGACCCGACGTTCGGGTTTCCTAGTCCTAAGTGTCATTGTATCCAGTGGTTCAAACCCCGATCGGGTTTGCAACCACTCCTGTACTCTGTGTACTCTCCTGTGTCAGCCCTTGGTGCGTCTGGGGACTAGAATCCGTCTGTACGGGTTCCTAGTCCCTAACGTCTTCTGTATTCCGTGGCGCAGACTCCCTGAGTCTGCAGCTTTTAGAATCCGAGGCGGGTTTCAACCGTGAGAAGGTCACGTGGTGGCGTCATGAGAGTCCCGTGCCGCTAAGACGCGTCTGTATCCATACGGACGTGTCGCGCGAAAAAGTAGAACCCAGGCGATTCATGACAGTTTGTGACGAACACGGCTTTCTCTTCATCTCCTTCCTTGATCCGGATATTGTTGTATCCCCATCGAACATCCAATTTAGTGAACCAGGATGCCTTACGGAGCATGTGCATGATCTCCGAGATCAACGGAAGAGGGTACCGGTTCTTGATGGTAAGGGAGTTCAACTTCCGATAGTCCTGAACAGGCCGTAGTTTCCCATCCTTCTTCTTCACAAAGAAGAAAGGAGAGGCCCATGGCGATTTCGAGGGGCGAATACGGCCAGTTTCCACATGTTCTTTAATGAACGCGTCCAATTCCGCCTGTTCCGGGACGGACAAGGGAATACTCCGCCCCTTTACGGGTTCTGCGCCAGGTTTCAACTCTATTGCGTGGTCCCACTTTCGCCGTTCCGGTAGTTTATCGAAGTCCTTTTTCTCGAAGACCCCTCGAAATTCCTCCAGATAATGAGCGGGGACGCTCTCTTCCAGCGTCTTAGCCCCCTTGGCCTCGTGAGCAGCGGCCGCCAGCTTAGTAGCCACGCTACCCATAGCGCGGAGGTGTTCGGCATCCCGGGTGTCCAGAATGTCTTCGGGATACATCTTCGTGACGAAGATGCGGTCTCCCTCTCCTATGTCGGTGTTGTCCTCCTCCTCCCACTCCTCCCATAAGCGGGCTCGTTTGCAAGCGGCAGGACACCTGGAGAAACGAATGGTTTGTTTCTGCCAGTCGATCTCCGGGTTGTGTTGTTTCAACCAATTGAACCCGATGATCACGTCGCTCTTCCCAGTATCCATTACTGCAAACGAGAATATTTCGGCATGATCCTGCATTCGGAGACGCATGTGCGCAACGTGGGTGATGTGTCCTCCTTTGTTGAGGGAACCGTCTGCGTTGTAAACCGGAACCGCTACGGCTAGGGGTTCCACTTCGATTCCGTGCTCATCGACGAACCGCTGGCTTATGAATCCGTTGGTAGCCCCACTGTCCAGTAACCCGACCACTGTATAACCTTTAAGGTTATTCAGCCCTTCAAGGGTCATTGGAACCATCATGGAGTTCCCAGTGGCCCGGATATACTGTGGTAGCTCTTTCAAGTTGTCCAGTATGCCCAGGGCATCAGGGAAGTAAGCCGTCCGGATTTCTTCCACCATCTTGTCGTCCACTTCTTGAATTCTGGCCGGGTGAGTCCACTTGGTAATAATCTCCCGTGCCTTCCATTCTTGTGCCCGCGCTCGGGTTGCAACCCGATGCGCGCTTCCGAGGGGGAGTCTGCGCCATTCCGCTTTCTCCCGCTCAGGCTTCCGGGGTTTCTTGCCCCTTCGCTTAGAGTCAGAGGGAGAAACGGCTCCCTCACTCTTCTCAAACTCAGAGGGAGTCCTCGCTCCCTCTCCTTCCATCTCCACTGTGTCTTCCCCCACACCGGGTTCTTCGATAGTCAAAACAGAGAATGAATTGTTCGAAGTCGTTACAGGTGGGGGGGGGTATACGAGAATCCGAGGGCACAGTCTTCACTCGGATTCTTCGGGAAAATCCTCCTTCCCGAGGCGTTCCTCCATCATTTCCGAGATCAAATCTCGGAATTGTGGGTTGGTGGGTCCTCGGGTAGTGCAGTTACGGGCCATGTGCCCGACTTCTCCGCACTGGTAGCATCGGGGAACCGGCTTCTTGCTGACCGTCCAGTCTATGTCCATAGGCGCGGGCCCTGTGCTAGGGGCCCCGCCAGTGGCAACCGGGGGCGGGACGACGGCTGCAGGGGGATTCGTTGGAGCGCGCTGCTCATTCCTGCGAAAGAAGTTCCCCGGGTTCTGGTTCTGTTGCACCTTAGGCACCGTGACGGGACGATCGCGAAGCGCGCCATCCATAACGTGGAAGGCGCGACACAACCGTGCTTGATGGCCACCACCTTCCAGTCGGCATAGGTGATCGGTAGTGCGGTTTGTCCATAGACGGACTGCAGAACCGGCTTCAGGATCCCCTGCTTGAGGAGACGGATAAGCGTGGTTTCGTCGTAACCTGTGGTGTTGTTGTATGTGTCCAGGAGCGTGAAGTACTCCATGGCCGTTCCCGCACCCTGGCGCAGCTTCTCGATTTTAGCCTGCGCGATTTCCACCCGTGCCCCTCCTTTAAAGGCATCAATGAGGTTCTTCTCGAAGACCTCGTAACTCTGATACAGCGGGGTATCGGGGTCCCTCGGGTTGCGCATGGCCTGCACAATGTTGTTGGCCCATGCCACTGCCGATCCTTCCTTCATGTAGGACAGGACGAAGGCGATCTTCGCGCTGTCCCGCTCGTACGTTGGGTTGTCCAGGAAGTGCAACCAGCACTCTGCCAGATAGGAGTTCACCAATCCGGAGTCTCCTTTAAACGGGGTAGGGGTGGCGACACAGGCCGTCTTTACCTGTTTAGTCTCCCTGGGCCCTCCCGTAGAGGCTCTTCCCAAGGCGACGAGGGCATCGCGCAAGAGTTGTTGCAAATGGATGTTGTCCTCGCGGAGCAGACGATTCTCTCCGCGCAGGTTCCCCAGTTCCTCCTGCATCACTCCGAATTGCCCTCCTGCGTGTTGTAGGGCCTGCAGCAGGACGCTGTCCCTCTCCTCGCCGTTTAGGGCGCCAAAGCTCTCCATCGAGGGGAGCACATATTCGGTGCTCATCGTGTTACGTCCAGTCGGGTACACCGTGTAGAGACACTATTCTTTTGTCAGCACAGAGCAGATTCCGGGTTCTGAGGTGATGAGGGCGACTGAAGCACGAAGAGTTCCAAATGAATAAGCCTGGAGTTTAGACTAGAATAGTGTAAAGTACAGGAGAATAACTACGGTTTATATACTAAAGTCCCTAGGGGTTTGTAAATTAAGGTACAGTGTCCAATGACAACGGACAAGATTAATGCAAAGTAAATGAAGGGGTATAGGAACGTAGAGGGGTGATCGGGAACCCGAAGGTCGGGAAACCGATCATAACCGTTTGGGATCTTAAAACGGTATCCAAGTTCAATTGATCAGATAGTTGATCTGATCAATGATCGGGTTGTTCGGGTTGTTCGGGTTCTGGAAGTAAAATGAAAAGACGGTTCATGACATGCAGGCTGGAAGGTACTCACTACTCCTACTAAATGCGCTCCCTTTTATACCTCCTCGACGACTTCCCACGTTTCCAGAGGTTCCATGCGGGATGCAGGTGTTTTCAGGGGGGCAGGGGATGTCATGAGGCGTTTCAGGGTGCATATATGGCAGGAGAACGGGCGCCTCTGCTGAGGAGACTGATCGTCTCTGGGTGCGCGCGAGGCACAGTGAGGCCAAACGGCCTTGGAATACGTCTAGAGCTCCAGGCACGGCTTGGTGGTCACGTCGGCGGGTCCTCGAGTGCTCAGGATGGGGGAGAGACGGGTTGTGTCCCCCGGCTAGTTGATGCGTCGTGTGAAGTGGGGGAAGGGCTGTGTCGGGATATCCTCTGCCTCGTCCGATGGGTCGGTGTCAGGCACGCGGTAGGTCCGTCCGGTATGGGAGAGTGTCCGGGAACAGACACGAGGGAAGGTCATCCATGTGCCAGGGGACCGGTCGTATCCTGTTGTTGGACGCCGAGTAGCGACGAACGCAGTCTGTGTGGTATGGGGAGCGCCAGGTTCTTGGAGATTTCATGTTGTAGGAAGGCGTCGAGAGTCCCGGATCGTGGGGAACAGTCGTATCCAGGTGACGATGGTACAGGAGCAAGGTCGAATGGCGGGGAAGACGATGTGGATGGTGGGGAGAATGTTGGTCTCGCTCGGAAGTTGCTTCCGGTAACGTGGAATCCCATTTAGGAAGATCTGTCGCGTACGTCCGAGCTCGTCCCGTTACTCATGCAGATGGTTCGCAGGGGCCATGAGGCGACAAGCGGTGCGTAGCACACTCAGAGACCTCACAGCGCACATATGGCTCAAATGGTTTTATGAGCTCAGGTTAAGATCTTCATTTCCAGCCTACCATGAAGCTGATGGTGCTTCCAAGTACGAGATGTAAAGTATTGACCTGGTCAGTCTGCCCACAGACCGAAAATCAATTATTTTGGCATGATCGTGAGTTTTCCGTAAAGTTCAAAATGACCATTTTGTGCATTTTGTATACATGAGCCATCAAAATAGCCAGATCATATCAAAATATGCCTTGAAGTTAAAGACATCTAAGCCATTTAAGCCATATGTGCACACATCAAAGGCCATCAAATGGCTTGAATGGCTGTTGCGC